>CM050213.1:4810000-4877500 GCA_027475355.1 Coilia nasus
ACAGCACCAGTCACTCCATTAGCAACAGGCCAACAGGCTCTCACATGTCCACGGCAGGATGCAGGAAGTGAATAAGGGGAACATCAGGAAGACCTGCATTACTGCTGGCTGACTGTGGCCTGCCCACCACAAGTGCACCGCTACACACAAGCACGCGCGCACACAAAAGCACGCGCGCACACACACACACACACGTACACACACACACACACACACACACACACACACACACGCACACACATACATACAAACACATACAAACATTATTTTAAAGAACCACTAAAAATCTCACCTTTTTAAACACCTCTGTTTCTGTATAAACACCTCTGTATCTGTATAATTACTGTATAATTACCGTTATTTAACTGATTTCGTTGTTGTTGCTGTTTTGTTATTAGTACTGGTTTAGTTTTTCTGGTTGTTATGGGTTTATTTGTTAGCTATAATTCAATACTTTTAGATTCATACTTACTGCTATTCAAAAGTCAGTTTCTGCTATTACACAACTGTAGGGCATTCTAGATAGAAGCATTCGCTAAACAGCACAGCAGAAACGTAAACAACATAAATCTGAGAGGGTATGGATGCCACACAACATGAACAAGGAGTTGAGGCAGCAGCATTGTGCGTGTAACGGAAAGTGTGAGAGGTTTCTCACAGGCAAAACCGCAGTGCTAAGGGGAAAATCATTTTTATTTAGGGGGTCGCTGAGTTTAGCAGGCAGGTGCGCCTCTCCAGCTCCACTAAAGTGTCCATAAAAGCGATGCATTTTTCCCCTTTCAAGCGCTAAGCAGAAAGGCCGGCTTCCCACAGCGTGATGATCGTTAAGCTTTCTCAGAGCAATAAAGTCTGTGTGAGAGAGACCGACTAAAATTGTTCCTCTAATTGCTCGTCCAGACAGAAAGCCTTCGGGCCTACTGGGAGAACCCACTTATATACACACACGCACACACACACATATACACACACATACCTACATACAGACTCACTTACACACACTTACACACCTACTTACACTCTCACACAATCACTACACAATACACTACACTACACAATACACACTTACACGCGCATGGTTACTTTGATCTCCAGTCATCTGTTTTCCCTCCCCTGTTTAAGCAATTACACCCTTACCTGCCCCTGCCCCAAATAGCCTGCTGTCAATCAGGGCCTGTAAAGGTATCAAACCCGCGCCCTAGACGTGAGCGCAAAGCCACATACCATCATCTCATAAACACAATTAGAGTAGTTCTCAGGCTTTCACTGAAAATGGTTTCAGGGTTTCACTGATTACTGTCCTACTCATTTCAAAGTGATTTCATATTAATTATTTTAAAAAATGCTTTGTTTCCCGCTGAGTGAAAATAAAACTATTGTGTGCTTTGGGAGAGGCAGGCAGGCTGGGTGGGTAATGCTGGAGTCAGAAGTCTAAACGACAAAAAGGTTAATCTGCTCCGATGGGTTTGACATCTATTTGCCAGTCAGTGTGCCTTTTTAAGTGCCAGTCCCATAAAACTGAGTATGACTCTGGCTTACTGCTTAGTGCATCCACCACCACTGACTCCAGAGCATAGACTATGTAGAGCCACTGCAGCATTGTCATAATCCAGCCTGCCACAATACAGCCTCTTCCTGCAGGCCTGGCTGGATCGATAAAGAGATGGTTTGTGAGGGAGATGCGATGAGTGCTTGGTGCTGAGTGCAGGTTGATGTGCTCATTTGTGATGAGAGAAGCAGGAAGGGAGCCAAGGATCGGTTGGCGTTTTTTAGGCTCTCAGTCAATGCAGGACAAAGCCTGTGGGGTTTGAGGCTGTGCTGAATTCCTGGGGAGGTTTTTTTTGGGTGGAAATCTGTCATCAGTCTTTAACAGTCATTTTCAACTATAAAATATATGCCACAGTCACTTCCTGTGCAGTTAGCAAAACTACGTAAGTATACCAGCTTAACGGTTTCATGCAAAAAATAATATAGCTATTTATACTACTTAATTGTGTCTTTCTACCAAAATGATTTATTCCTCATAACTATCTTTAGCATTAAATTAGAATTTGTGATATTTTCTAGACCTGTGCAAAGACTGGGTTATTCTACTGAAAACAGTGCAGTAGAGGTTAAACACAAGCAGTCTGCGCTGCGATTCTTCTTCTGATTCATAATGTAACGTCTTCAGTCCACAGTCTGTTATTGAAACGTCAGTGTGCAAAGGCCCTGAGCAGTGGGAGAGGCTGCATGACGCAAGAGAATAAATCTCCCGGCCTCTGTCCTCTCCTCTCTCTCCCCCCTCACGTGGTGCACGTACATGTACTGTATGTGTTTTTGGCTCCGCCGTGATTTAAGGAGTGCGATTATTATCGGGAGCACGTCAGCGGGCCAGAGCACAGCGTGTGCGTGCGTGCATGCTTGCATGCGTGCGTATGTGCGTGTGTGTGTGTGTGTGTGTGCAGCACACAGACCTCAGACCTGTTGTGCTGTGCTGTGCTGTGCCGGGAGAGAGTGGACCGGCCCTTTAATGACTTTTCACAGGGCAAGGCGCATACTCGGCATTCCTCAGTCCCAAAAGCATGGGCACGGAGAGGGAGAGAAAGAGAAAGAGAGGGAGAGGGAGAGAAAGCGGGAGAGGGAGAGAGAAAAAGAGAGAGAGAGGGAGAGAGAAAGGGAGAGGGAGAGAGTGATAGAGAGAGAAAGAGGGAGAGAATGATAGAGAGAGCTAGAGAGAGAGAGAGAGACGACACACGCGGGTCTGGGATGGATCTGGCCCTGTGCTGGCTAAATCGCTGCTCATGTTTATGTGCTCTGTGCTGTCATGCAAACAGTCTGTATGAGCTAATCCCCTTTAGCAACCATATCAGGTCTGGTAGTGGTCACACCCTCTCTCTCTCTTTCTCTTTCTCTCTCTGGCTATCTCTCTCTCTCACACACACACACACTCTTTCTCTTTCTCTCTCTTTCTTTTTCTTTCTCTCTTCCTCTCCCTCTGTCTTGCTCTTGCTCTCTTTCTCTTTCTCTCTCTCTCTGTCTGGCGCCCAACACCTAAATTCTCAATCCACCTAGAGGCCGCTATTCCGCTACAAGTTACTCTCCGGTCCTCGGCCAGTCCTGCCGTCGGCTGCCAGCTGGAAAGAGGGTCAGGAAGGAGCCGTGGGGAGACTGGGGGGGCAGGGGAGAGGGGAGGGTGGAGGCCAAACCCAGCAAGAGCCCATCTCATTAGAAAGGGCGCGTAGAAGGGGCAAGTCATGCGAGGCATATTGTGTTTGGATTAGGTTCATTTTGGGGGTGAAAGGAAACTAAGGGATCATGCTTTGTTAATGCCGGTTGGGTACAAACCCTCCCTCCCCCACACACACACATACACCCACAACTAATGTGTTAGAAAGTTATTAGAAGTTAATCAGCTGGTCTAATTTGATTGCCGAAACCATGAGAATGGTTTAATTATAACATTCAGAGACGTCAGTCATTTCTAATCCATACTGTATTAAAAGGCTTCCATTGGAGAAAGTTTTAGACAGTTGTGTTTGCCAGATCATTCTCCATCATTGTTATGTAAACAGAACTGATTTGGGGTCATTCCGTGTCAAATTGAACGATGGGCGACAGTCACCCTCTTCAAAAAATCTGAAAAAAATCACAGCTGTTTGTACATCCAACCTATGTATAAATCTTAAATATTAAGTCTGTATCACTAATAGCTCGAAAACTGCAGCCCTTTGAAATTTCAGGTCATTTTGGGACTTCTGGTGAACAAGCCTTTTGCTCAACTTCCGACATTGCTGGCTCTTTTAGTATTCCACACACATTAGTGTAACTATATGAAAAGAAATGCATTTTCCTGTAGAATTCAAAAATCAAATCAGATCAGATGTACCTTGTGTAATTCTTCCTCTCCAAAGCTGTGAAAATGGCTATAGATTCAATATGTGAAATGACACCACCACTTTTGAGGGCTTCTCGTCCAAAAAGTATGGCACACAAATTTCTCAGATTATTTTTCCCAGTCATATACGGATTATAATGTCATGCCTATGCATTAACCTTTGTTGATATTGTTTTCATACGGTCAGTGTATTTTCTTGAAGTTAGGCTTGATTTTCAAAAAGGCTGCAAACATCAAGAATCTGAAAACTAAGATCTCATATTTTTACAGTAATGAAACGCAAGACACAGACATTCACATTCATGATCACAAAATATCATGCACATCTTAAATGTAAACATTGAAAAATATGAGATCTTAGTTTTCACATTCTTGATGTTTGCATAGCATATTGTTACTGTTTATGATCTTTAAATTGATAGCATTCCTGTTTATGGTCCTTTTGTGTTTGTATTATAATGCCATTTTTTCAGTTTTGCCTTGCTTTTTGTGTGCTGTACAACAAAACCCTGCTCAAAAATGACCTTGACAGTGCAATTGGTTTAATTGTAACACAAAGTTTGTTTGGCAGCTTTTCCTGTAAATGGCATGCTACCCTATCATTGACTTCCATTGTATTAAAAGAGCACAACATGTGGTGGAAAGAGGTACTGCTGATCAATCCAACTCCATGGCATTACTGACATTTTTTTCTCAAACATCATATCTCAATAAACAGGCTCAGCAACAAATCCAAATTTTGGACAAATGATCCTCACCTACAGGATGATTGTGGAAAAATGTTTTAAAAATCCTGTGAACTGTCCACATGGTGAAATGACAAGATGAAAACAGCCTTTTTGAAAATCAAGCCTAACTTCAAGAAAATACACTGACCGTATGAAAACAATATCAACAAAGGTTAATGCATAGGCATGACAATATAATCCGTATATGACTGGGAAAAATAATCTGAGAAATTTGTGTGCCATACTTTTTGGACGAGAAGCCCTCAAAAGTGGTGGTGTCATTTCACATATTGAATCTATAGCCATTTTCACAGCTTTGGAGAGGAAGAATTACACAAGGTACAGTACATCTGATTTGATTTTTGAATTCTACAGGAAAATGCATTTCTTTTCACATAGTTACACTAATGTGTGTGGAATACTAAAAGAGCCAGCAATGTCGGAAGTTGAGCAAAAGGCTTGTTCACCAGAATTCCCAAAATGACCTGAAATTTCAAAGGGCTGTAGTTTTGGAGCTATTAGTGATACAGACTTAATATTTAAGATTTATACATAGGTTGGATGTACAAACAGCTGTGATTTTTTTCCGATTTTTTGGAGAGGGTGACTGTCGCTCATCGTTCAATTTGACACGGAATGACCCTTTGGCAAGCACAAGACACTGAAAGGACAAAAGCAACCTGTGTTGCTCAGTAGGAAGTTGCCCCTGCCAGGTCAATATTTTAGTTTCGCCCGTCAGCCGATGCAATCAGACCTTGACCCATGCTTTTGAACTTTGTGGCACCCCTCACCCCCACCACCACCACCACCACCACTGCCACCCCACCCCTAGAAGCTCCTGTGTTTTGTTTTTGCAGACAGCACAATGCCCTGATGAAGTTCCTTTGACTGTAAGCTTGGGAATAGAAATAGGTAAACAAAAGTTTTTTTGCATGGATCTAAGGGCTCATTCACGACAAACACTCTGCGTATTCAGTGCGTGGCCGTTTTCTGTCCATATTTGTTTAGAATGCATGTTAATAAATTAGACTGTTCACACACGCATGTGTGATCTGTGCATATTCTGTCCCTATACAAACATATTGTATACGGATACTCGCTGTACACGCTCAAGTCGGTGTGAATGAGCCCTAAGTGTGCAGAGATTTTTTTCTTAAAGGTGTACTTCCATCATGTTTTCATTAATTTTGCGGTGTTCTCTAGTATTAATAATTGCCCTGCCCTTCAGGCTGTTTTAGTTTGGTGGAGGGTGTGGGGCCGGGAGAACTACACGATTTCACCAGAGGTGTTTTCTGATTGTTTGTCAATGAACGTTTCAGAATGGTAATATTTGCATGACAAAACAGTGCAAGTGCCCGGCTAAATGCAGTTCAGTCATTCAACTAGCCTGCTAATCTTATGCGAATCAGTCACAGGCTAACATCATTTAAAGCCCATTCGGTCAGTTTCTCTTATATGCATTTGCACACGTCTACGTCACGCTGCAGGCCCTTTTCGCATTGGGTCGTTTTCCTGCCTATTGTCTTCTTTTGACTGATATAGAAAATGGGGGTAGAAAAACATTTTGATATGCAGCATGCATATGCAACTCGGGGTGACCTATCATATTTCAAAAGAGCAAGTTTCTCGTGGAAGTACACCTTTAAACTTCTGCAGACAGCAGCCATGAGAGGTAGTTGAGTAAGCCTCTACTACAGGGCCCAGTGCTAACCGGAGTCGGAGGCGGAGTTTAGTGTGTGTGAGTACCAAACACACTGGTACTCTCTCATATACCCTTCTACACACAGACACACACACACACACACACACACACACATTGCTGAGCAAGCATGTGCTACAGAGTCCAGTGCTAATCGCTGTAGCCAGGCGGAGTTTAGTGTGTGTGAGTACCAGACACACTTGTACTCTCTCATATACCCTTCTACACACAGACACACACACACACACACACACACACATTGCTGAGCGAGCATGTGCTACTGAGCCCAGTGCTAATCGGTGTGACCAGGCGGAGTTTAGTGTGTGTGTGAGTATGACACA
The DNA here is from genome assembly GCA_027475355.1 of Coilia nasus. NCBI lineage: Eukaryota > Metazoa > Chordata > Actinopteri > Clupeiformes > Engraulidae > Coilia > Coilia nasus. The sequence continues at coordinate 4,816,643 of CM050213.1, forward strand.
CACTGGTACTCTCCCATATACCCTACTATACACACACACACACACACTTACTCGCACACTGTGCTAATCACTGTGGCCAGGTGGAGTTTAGTGTGTGTGCTGCCGGCCCCCACACACTCCTTCTGAGCCACTAGGCTCACCCTTAATCAGTGCCACTTGCTTTGGAGCACGCTCTGTGGTGAACCTCACTCACCCACACACACACTCGTGCTCTCTCATATACCCTCCTACACACACACACAAACATACACACTCACACACACGCGCACACACACATATATACACTCACTCACACATTCCCCACTAATGTGCAACCAACCAAACACCAGACACACCACTATCCTTGTAAACACTCGCTGCGCGTGGGGGGGGTCGTACTGTCGCTCTTTATTCTCCCTGCCCCCTCCCTTTGATATCCACCTCCCCAACCGCCATCTGGGGTGTGATTGATCAGAGGGAGGGCAAGGGGGTGCGTGCGGCCTCCAGTCTCCCCTGAGGCCGGATCCCGCAGAGATAAAGAGGTCAGTATCCACTTGCCCACCTCCGCACGCTTAATCTCTCCCAGGAGTCTGTCCACTCTGGCTCCAGTCCTCCGGATATTTTTAGGTGCTTCCGCAAACTAAAGCGGAGTGGACCATCAGGGCGCTGTCCCAAGTCCTGGGTAAGCTGCTTTAGAAATGCAAAGTGCAGTAACTATGCGAACATTACATTACATTACACTTAGCAGACGCTTTTATCCAAAGCGACTTACAAAAAAAGGACACAAACAAACTAACAGAATTGTAGAGGAACACAAAGTCAATTTCCAATCTAAATTCAATTTTGACAAAATACGCAGTTACTGCATTTTGGCTTTGTAGGGCAGTAAGGTACTCTAGAAGTGCTCCACCCCGAGGTGGAGCAGCACTTGGCTGTTTGCACTGCGATGGATTGAGGTGATTTGCAGGTGAGTGATTTCCACATAATGAGCTCTGTATGATGTCTGAATGTGAAGATTCTCATTTAACCAGGTCATGGTAGTCAAAGCAGCTAAGTTGTACAGTAAGCAACTGGACTTCCTTTTGGAGCTTGAAAATGTTTCACCTTTCATTTAGAAGGCTTCTTCGGTTCTGGCCTGATGGTACAGAACCAGGAGCTACATCTCTGGATCAGTGGTAGGGATGGGAATTAAAAACAGGTTCTTGTTGAGAACCAGTTCCTTGTGTTTCAATTCCCTGTGCTTCAAATCCTTCAGTTTTGCAAAAGATTGCCTTATCGATTCCAGCGGGCATGACTAACGTCACGTATCTTACGCAAGTTACGCAACGTGCATAGCGACGTGCAGTCAGCAGGAAACATGGCACCTCACCTGCTACCTCTAAACTAAACAAAGTTGATGTTAATTGACCTGTTTGTTCTGTTTTTTTCCCAAATGAGAATTGATAAGAGAATCAATAAAGAACTGAATCGTTAAGCAGAATCGAAAATGGAATGGGAATCGTACAAAATCTTATCTGTTGCAATCCCTAATCACTGGAGGTGGAGCTGTAGTAGACCATACCCCTCATCACATGACGAAAGGGTCACATGAGTCTCCCATTAAGGTGTGAATTGGAGTGCTCTTAATGGATTTAAAAATCTTACGCCGAGGTGCTGCTTGTGTCTTACACCAGCCAACTCTGGATGTTATCACCACAGACACACAGCAGTCATCCCATAAATCACTCTTTGCTGTTGCAGAGCCCCTCTACCTGTTATTAATGACCTGTTGGCTGTTAAGCTGCCCAATCTCGGGGGCAACATTTAGATTGAGTTTGGGCTTTAGTAGAGCCTGACTGTACTAGAGCTTTTAAAGGGAGACCATCAGCCTGTTATGGACCCATTGCCTTGTTTAAGTGCTCTAAATACAGACACAAGGGCCCCTTAGGCTACACAAACAGCGTGTGTGTGAGTGCGTGTGTGTGAGTGCGTGTGCGTGTGTGTGTGTGTGTGTGTGTGTGTGTGTGTGTGAGTGACACAACCTTTCTAAAAACAGAGACACTGCGTTGTGAACATGTGTTTTCCTCAGACAGGAAGGGCGTGTTGGTGTGCACAGTAGTGTGGATGGGGCCTAGGGCAGGCGTGCCACAGTGCTGACCCATCCGTGTGAAATACAGCAGAGCGATGTGGCATGACACACTGTGCCACCACTGCTGCCCATCTCTGGGTAAACACACACACTCGGACAGCGACAGCACCAACCGACACCTTGCCACAGAAGCTTCCCCTGCCAGGATTCAGCCTTCAGGTCCAGCACTTGTTGAATAACTGTCAGAGTCGCCACCATTTGCCATGTTAAAAGTCCCATGTAAAAAGAATGACAAGACAATGACGATGACAAACCTGACAAGAATGTCCACTGCCTCAAATGACTTACTCAGGATTATGGCCACTTTCACATATTTCTCATACAATAAAAGTGTAAGATTTTTCTTTTCTGTTAAGTAATATAAATTACAATTAAATTAATATAAATTAGGTTTCCCTTTGGAAAAATGTACTAAGGATCTTGTTTGTGGTTTACATTCATATATTTCACTTTCAAGTTTCAGATAAAATGTATGTTTTCAGGGAAAACAGGGAGTTTTACTCACTGATTCCTGAGGTTTCTTCCTGAATTCACACAAATCAAACAAACAGGGAGTTTTTCCTCACCCCTGTTGCTCCCTGGGGACACTAACAACCGACTGCGCCTAAATGAACTTTCCTCGTCTAGTGCCTCTGGTCTGCAAAGACTGCCGACCTATGTTCACATAAGAGCCCACATTAACAGGGCAATTGTAGTTCTAGCGCCATTGGACTACAAAGATTGCTGACTAGGGCTGTATTGCTGACTACTGTATTCATCTGCTCCGGCACCGCTGTGAGAGCAGTGGTCGGAGTCGCGGCTGTGGTTGTGAGCAGTCAGAAGGCTGAAAGAGGAGGCGGCAGCAGGGGCACAGGTGGGGGGGAGGAGAGGCAGGGAGGGGACAGGTGGGGGGGGGGGGAGCACAGGTGGGGGGGGGGGGGGCACAGGTGGTGGTGGTGGTGGGGGGGGTGACCAGGTGGGGGGGCATTGTGTGTCTTTATTTCCCCACCCTCTGCCGTTTCCCCCAATTGTCAAGCGCACATGTTAAGCGCTCCTCAAGAGGATTTCCACTGATTACAGGGGAGGAAGAAGCCCTGTCAGATTAGCCAGTTGCCACGGAGATCCCCCCAGCATTTCCACTCACAACCCACTGGTCGTTCCAATCTTTCTGTTATAAACCCCAGCAGGGCCTGAGAGATATTATTTTAAAGCAACAACTAAGTAGTTTTTGTCTTCAGTCATCCTACAGGTTGGAGGCGTAATTGTCTCTTATTCAAACTGCAGAGAAACTGCCCGCTCCTACAAACTTACTTTGTGCGGTTATAGCCCATGGAGTGCGACAAAGTAAATTCCAAAGTGCCTTTCACCCTGTTACAAGTTGATGAGCCACTGAAACTATTTTGGAAACATTATTTTGCGGTTGCGGTTTTACTGGATGTTTGCAAGAGTTTCATGAATGACATCTCAAGTATTACATTACATTTAGTTGACACTCTTTTCCAGAGTGAATTATAGTGAATCAGGTACAGGGTACTGTCCCCTTGGAGTAATGTGGGTTTACATTAGGGGTGCTACGGTTTCGGATTGTATTCAAATCCGTTCGGTTCGTTTAGCACGGTTCGGTTCATTCTGTAGATCGGATCAGATTTCGGATACGCGAGATATTAAACTTGCTTGTTTAATAGAAAATCATTGCTTATATTCTGTGTAGCGTACGACGCGCAAGGGTGTTTAGGACCCGGGGGAATGGTTTCTCTTCAGTACCGCCTTCAAAGACGCAAGAGCCAATGAGAATTTTCCCGAGCTTGCCTTCAACCAGAGCCATAGACCTATCAGCGCTCCGACACAGACGCTGGGGAAGAGACACGTGTATGCGAGACAAACTTTTGAGCGCAGAAAACATGGCAAGTGTAGGAGAACAAGTTTGAAGAGGCACCATCGTCTCTGAAATCCGCGGTGTGGGAACATTTTGGTTTCAGCGTAGAATATGATGACCAAGGAAACAAGACGGTAAACAAGCAACGCACGTTCTGCAAACACTGCTCCGCATCGTTCTTGTATTCATCAGGCTCCACTTCAAACATGCTAGCACACTTACGCCGCAACCACCCGACTATAAATATAAGCGGAGCAAAACGTAAAGATACTTCCTCTTCAACCAAAATACAGACAACTATTGCAACAGCCTTCCAACAGCAGTACTCGGTCAATTCAGACAGACATAAACGCATTACACACGGAATTGGCGTGTTCATTGCCAAAGATATGCAGCCATACTCTGTTGTTTCCATGTGTTGGATCCATATTCCAAGTGTTCCACGTTTATAATAAAACTCTTTTGATTTCATCAGTGCCTTGTATTTCAAATTTTTATACTTAATGGTGCACCATGTTTTCAAATAGATAGAGCAAAGAACCTACTGTTTGTTAGAGCACAGACAGTTTAACTTATTTTCCCAACTGTGGGGTGTACAGCCTGCCAGAAGGGGGTGCGTGAGTCATGGCGGATGTATGACCCTTCCAGTATAGTATTTTATTTACTATAGTGAACGTGTTTGAGCACAGCACTAATCGAATTATTTAATGTTTATTAACACTGTAGTAAAAACACATGTATCTGCCCTTGCTCTTTTCACTTTGCACACCCCCAGTGGTGCACACACCACAGTTTGGAAAACCCTGCTGCATCCGAACCGTATCCGAAACCGTGGCCCACAAATCATGGACCGAACCGAACCGTGGACACACTGATCCGTTGCACCCCTAGTTTACATGCCTTGCTCAAGGGCACCTTAGCCATGGATGAAGGTGCAGAAGACCACTGACTTATCAGTCTCCAACTCACATGTTTCCTACTTGCAGAGGAATCAAACCTTGTGACCTCTCGGCCCAAGACGAACTCCTTAACTATTAAGACCACAGCTTATGTTTGGCTAGTTTTCCTTACAGTCAGAAATGCTCGGGTCAGTCTGGTACACCCCTGTTTCTTTAGCAGTGAGTGGTGCGTGTTACGGTGTGGTGTCTGTAGCCAGGCCCGCTGACAGTCTTGGCTGGGACAGGACAAGATAATCTGATGCCCCCCCCCCCCTTTCATATTCCAGAATTTAAGGAAGGACCAGTTCTGGGCCCCCCTTTTCAGGGCCTGGAAAAAGACCCATTTGTCGCCCCCCATTGGTGGGCCTCTGTGTCGCCACGTGGTGCCAGAGACGGTGAGAACACTGATGAAGCCAGCCTGACACCCCAGCGCTCTCTGTCCCCCTACCCGCTTATGTCACAGGTAACCTGAGCCCATGCTGCACAGAGAGTGCTGCTTTCACAGGGCTACTCCATGCTGCTTAGAAAGTGCTGCTTGCTCAGGGCCAGTCCATGCTGCACAGAAAGTGCTGCTTTCTCAGGGCCAATCCTAGCTGCACAGAGAGTGCTGCTTTCACAGGGGCAGTCCATGCTGCACAGAGAGTGCTGCTTTCTCAGGGGCAGTCCATGCTGCACAGACAGTGCTGCTTTCTCAGGGCCAGTCCATGCTGCACAGAGAGTGCTGCTTTCACAGGGCTACTCCATGCTGCTTAGAAAGTGCTGCTTGCTCAGGGCCAGTCCATGCTGCACAGAAAGTGCTGCTTTCTCAGGGCCAATCCTAGCTGCACAGAGAGTGCTGCTTTCACAGGGGCAGTCCATGCTGCACAGAGAGTGCTGCTTTCTCAGGGGCAGTCCATGCTGCACAGACAGTGCTGCTTTCTCAGGGCCAGTCCATGCTGCACAGAGAGTGCTGCTTTGTCAGGGCCAGTCCATGCTCTGGCCCATATAGGAGCCCCAGGAGACTCAGGGGGTCAAGAGGCTTAAATTCACTCCCCGTCACCCCACACTACCCCACACCCCACCACCACTACATTGTCAGTCGGCTGCTCTCTCTCCAGAGCTTCCTCTCTCTGGTTCCTCACCTGGGCCTTGATGGCTTCCTGCCATTCATGGCTCCTTCCTCAGGTCCTTCTACAACCCCCCCTGCCTCTCCCCCTCTCCCCAAAACTACACTCCCTGTTTTTCCACACTCGGCATGTGGCATGCACTGTATGTACTCCTGCCACAGAGGGCAGGTCACTTCACACAAAGCCAACACGCGAATGTGGAAAGCACCTCACACTCTGGTTGGCAGTAACATAAAAAAACAAATTATCTGCTGTTTGCTCGACAGCAATGACTCATAAACTACTCACACTCAAACTTCCTGTCAGACAGGACACTGCTCAGCAGGTTGACAATGTTAGGTCCACCGTAACAGCCTTTAATTGGGGCTTGTGTGGATTCCCCTTGATCTAATTGTATCTGTTGTATGTGCAGGGATGTAGTGGAGGACAAACGCAAGGAAACAGAGTTCACCCACTGCTCAAATTTCAGAAAAAGAGTTTATCCATTTCTCCGCCGAATTTATCCACCTATCCATGCAGTGTATTCACCCTATAGTAGAATTTATGTACCAAACACAGTTTCACACTATGTTGTCTATATGTGCTGTAGAGACCATTAAAATGCAATGGGACTGTTCAAACATGTTTTGCATGTCTTTTTGAAACACCTTGTGTTGCACCGTGCATCCACCTCACCGTGATCACCACAATCATAGTTTGCCCATCTCTGATTTTACCACTACACCCCTTTGTACATGTTATTGTTTGATAGGTCTTAAAGGGGAGCAAACATGCAGTTCACAAATACTTTTTTTATTTGGCTGTCTGTATGTTGGCTATGTGAGCCTATAGCGGCAGAATGTGATTCATTTATGTGTGTCAAAGCGCTGTACTGTACACTGTACACTAAGTCAATATAGTTAGCACTTGTCAATAAAATATTGAACTTTGTTCTTAATATAGATGCTGTAGAGCACAGTTATGCAGTGTTAATGTTGTTAGCCTTTTTGAATCACTTTTGTGTATGTGTGTGCGTGGGTGTTGTGTGAGAGTGTGTGTGAGCATGTGTGTGTGTGTTTGAGTGTGCATATGTGTGTGTGTATGAGTGTTTGAGTGTTTGAGTGTGTGTGCTGTTACAGTATGAAGGTATGTAAACTGAGCAAGCACAAACTTGCACTTAGCTCTGACGGCTCCCAAAGAGAGGAGCAGCATGTTTGAGCTGAATCCCTCAGGATCTCACTGCTTGGCCCCCCTGTGTGTGTGTGTGTGTGTGTGTGTGTGTGTGTGTGTGTGTGTGTGTGTGTGTGTGTGTGTGTGAGGGTGTGCTTAGTTTAGGTTAGGAGAAGGGCTATGTGTGTGTTTCTGTGTGTGTGTGTATGCTTGTCAGGGTGTGCTTAGTTTGGAGAAGAGAAGGGCAATAATATAATAATAACAATAATCTTGTATAGCACGTTTCATACATACAAGATGCAGCTCAAAGTGCTTTACAGTTTGGCAAGAACACCACAAGACAACATTTCTTGGCTGTGTGTGTGTGTGTGTGTTTGTGTGGCAGGTTGTGCTTAGTTTGGGTGAGGAGAAGGGCTACGTATGTGTGTGTCTGTCTGTGTGTGTGTCTGTATGTGCGCGCGCTGGGTTTTCCCTGACTGCAGGCTACGGTCCAGCGAGCAGCTCCAGCGATTGAAGGTGGTGATGCGCCAGCTTCTATTATGTGTCATGGCCCACAGGCCACAGGAATGCCAGGTATGGCGCGCGCCAGAGCCAGAGCCAGAGCAGCTCGGCCTGCCAGTCATCGGCCATCTGTCTGACTCCCCTCCCCTCCACAAACCCCACCGCCCCACCCTTCCTCCCCTCACACTCAAGGCGTCATCAGACTCACACTGCGTGAAGCTGTTCACAATGAAAAGGTGTTTTATTGTTTCTCTTGCATCGGTGCTCTTTTTGCCAGAGTCAACATCGGAAAGCCCTACAGCGCTGAGTGATTTGTAGCTGCCCTGTTGGTTTTCACAGGACTGTGCATGTTAGAGAAGTTGCACAGTGTTGAGTCAGTCATCACGCTCGCTCTGTAAAAGCCTGATATGGGACTGTGCGTTACACAGATTCAAAATGGCCGAATGTGTGTCAATGTTTTGGTGGCGGCAGGCTATGCACAGTAGCACAATGTTATCAATGGCCTGTCTTATTTCTCCGAGGTCGTTTGGTATTCTGGACGTGTTTGCGGTCCGATGGCCTCTGCGCCGTGTGTAGAGACTTCCGCTGCATTCCAGCGATTGTGTCCATTCTTTTCTGCCCTCTGACTGGTTTGTGGTCGTGGACTTTGTGAGACAGTGAAATACAGTATTCATATTCCTTCCTTCTGACCCGCTGGGTCTGGAAACTGGGTTTTGGACAAGAGAACAATGCTTTCAGTGTCCTGACCATTGATCTGATTTTGGTCAGTTTGGGAAGGACTTCAGAGTTTGATCAAATGTTGCCTGTCAGTAAATGGTCAACAATCTGTTTTTTTTTTCTACTTTCTGTTCCTTTTCATTCTAACCCCACTCTAAGACAACGCACGCCCAGCAACTTAACCAGTGTATAAATATCAACCAAACAGTATTCCTGCTTAAAATGTGTCTCAGCATTCATTTACCAGTTTTCAAAAGAGGACCTTGTACATCATGCATTTATATAATTTGCACCATAGTTGTATACAATAGCACTCAGTGGAACAACAGCTTAGATGCTTTACATTAAGAACTGTATGGTGACTCTTGTCAGTAATTGGCCTATTGGGTCATTAAACTTTGGTGTAAGTCTGCCATTACGTGTGAAACAAAGATATCAGGTATTGTAGTTGCCATGGCAGGATCAGAAGAAGGAAGGAACACACGGTAGCTTGAAGTCTTGTTATCAGTTTTCAGGTCATCTCATACGCCGCTGGGTAGTAACAATACAGCGTGTTGTCCTTGCCAGCATACCAGTCACACAGGTAGTAGAAGAACCAGTTTATCACTCATGGGGTTTCATGAAACAATAATTCTAGAGAAATGTTTATACCTTTTTTATTTTCATTTTTATTTTGTGCTGTTGCCCAGTGTGGCGCTGTGTAGTAACCGCATCCAAGCAGTGACCTCTCTGTTCACAGACTGTGCTGGTTTGAAGGTGCAGTATCGCTAGCCACCCAAAGAGGGCAGTAGCAGCATTGCTTGGGGGCCCGTCAGCAGATGAGCTCATTGTTGATATGATACAACAGTGGACTGACACTGGGGGTAGAATTTGACAAGTCACACACCATTATAATGTTTCCCTTTCTTTGTTGCCACAGCAAGATATATAAAGTCTGCTGTTACGATGAACTCTACTTAGTTTGGAGTTTACAGGCAACTGTAAATCTGATGTGTGTCTGCTGAAGTCAAGGGGAGTATCATGGAGCATCGGATACTGATGAACTCTCTAAACATGTCCTTAACATAAACGTTCTAAAATAAATATATGGCAGTATATTGTCTCTGTCTCTTAACTGTATATGTTTTAATCTTTTTGTGTATGTGTGTCTGGTGTGTGTACGTTGTATGTGTATGCCCCATTTGTGTATGTTTTTTATGATTGGACCATGAGTCAGTTTGATAAAGTTATAATAATAATATCACTGTGGACGTGTGGAAGTATAAATGAGATTGAGATTGAAAGTTTAGGCAGCGTCCAGGAAGCAGGTTTTCTACCTGATCTGGGAACAGACTGGATAAGCTCCAAGCACTGCTGGCCAAGGAAATATGGGGCTTGCCAGAGGAGACTCAAGGGGACGGAGAGGAAAGAAGGGAAGGGGAGAGGAGATGATAGAAGAGGAGAGGAGAGGAGGGGAGAGGACATGACAGGAGAGGAGATGAGGAGAGGAGAGAAGGGGAGAGAAAAGAATAGGAGGGTAGAGGGGAGACGATAGAAGAGAGGAGAGGAGGTGAGAGGAGAGGACAGAAGTGGAGAAGAGAGCAGGGGAGAGGAGGGGAGAGGAGATGATAGATAAGGAGAGGAGATGAGGAGAGGAGAGAAGGGGAGAGAAGAGAATAGGAGGGTAGAGGGGAGACGATAGAAGAGGAGAGGAGAGGAGGTGAGAGGAGAGAAAAGAGGACAGGGAGAGGAGAAGAGATGAGGGGAGAGGACAGAAGTGGAGAAGAGAGCAGGAGAGAGAATAGAAGAGGACAGTGGGGTAGAGGACAGGGAGAGGAGGAGACTACAGGGGATAGAGAGGAGGGGAGACGACAGACGAGGAGAGGAGAGGAGAGAATAGGAAAGAGGACAGGAAGCAGAGAGACCAGAAGAGGAGAGGAGGTGAGGGGAGAGGGGGAGGAGGTGAGGGGAGGGGAGAGGAGATTAGGGGAAAGGAGATTAGGGGACAGGAGAGGGAAAGGAGGTGAGGGGAGAGAGGGAGGAGGTGAGGGGAGGGGAGAGGAGATTAGGGGAAAGGAGATTAGGGGACAGGAGAGGGAAAGGAGGTGAGGGGAGAGAGGGAGGAAGTGAGAAGAGAGGGAGAGGAGAGAGAGAGGAGGTAAGAGGAGAGGGAGAGAAGGTGAGAGGAGAGGGAGAAGAGGAGAGGAGGTGAGGGGAGAGGGAGAGGAGGTGAGGGGAGAGGGAGAGAAGGTGAGAGGAGAGGGAGAAGAGGAGAGGAGGTGAGGGGAGAGGGAGAGGTGGTGAGAGGAGAGGGAGAAGAGGAGAGGAGGTGAGGGGAGAGGGAGAGGAGGTGAGGGGAGAGAGGGAGGAGGTGAGAAGAGAGGGAGAGGAGGTGAGGGGAGAGAGAGAGAGGAGGTAAGAGGAGAGGGAGAGGAGGTAAGAGGAGAGGGAGAGAAGGTGAGAGGAAAGGGAGAAGAGGAGAGGAGGTGAGGGGAGAGGGAGAGGAGGTGAGGGGAGAGAGGGAGGAGGTGAGAAGAGAGGGAGAGGAGGTGAGAGGAGAGAGAGGAGGTGAGGGGAGAGGGAGAGGAGGTGAGAGGAGAGGGAGAAGAGGAGAGGAGGTGAGGGGAGAGGGAGAGGAGGTGAGAGGAGAGGGAGAAGAGGTGAGGGGAGAGGAGAGGAGGAGAGGGGAGACAGAGGGCACAGGAGGATACAGTAAGAGCGAGGGAGTGGAGGAGAAGGCAGGGGAGGGCGAGGTGCGTATCTGTTGACACTGGCACAAAGCGTCACACAGCTTCCTGTTTCCCTGTTTCACATGCAAAACTGGATCTAATGGCAACATCAGGACAATGGCAACATTTAAATATGAAACCATGTGTGTGTGTGTGGTTTATGTTTAGGGAGTGAGTGCAATTTTTTTATTTTTTTTTTGTTTTTTGTTTTTGTTTTTTTGCCTGTGTGTTATTTTTGCTGGTCTTGGTGGCAAAACTACAAAGCACAGGAAGAAGTGCCCCTCAGGAGAAGTAGGTCAGGATCTGTCCCCTCGTGGGATAAATAAACCATCCTGAACCCTGAAACACAGAGCACAGGGGAAGCGGATGTGGCCCCTTTTACTTGTGAAGTGCCATTTTGAGAGACTAGGTAACCTTGGCGTCAGCTACTGTTTTGAAAGAGAGTCTTTGTCCGGTGAAGACCTTGTCTGCATGTCAAAGCAGGACCCTTCTCTCGTGTGCATGAATGGGGCTCTGAGAGGATCTCCATATGGTTGTGTGTGAGGTGGATTGAAGACACCTGTGTCCGTGACTTTGTGGCACTAAGTATGTTGCTTGTAGCAGCCAGCGAATCTCTCATTCATGTATTTCTGTTTCTATATTTCATAGACATACTGGGTAGTAGGACATGCAGTATTAGTTGTTTTAACAATAGGTTGCTTGATAAATTTAAATCAAATATGCTGTCAGAGACAAATATTTTAAATGAAAGTTGAAAATGAATTCCATTAGGGAAAAAAGAAAGGCCTGTTATGACATGACATGCAACTCCAGGAAGCCACCATCAACCACCCCTACCCCCACCCCCAGTACGCCAACCCCAACCATCATCCACATCTGCACGTCCCCAGGGGTCCCCAGCTGTGCCTCTCTCCTTCCGCCCCCAGAGTTGAAGAGAGTGAGGGGTGAGATCCTCTCTCCTTCCATCCCCAGAGCTGAAGAGAGAGAGGGATGAGGGATGAGACCTCAGTCACCTCAGTGACCAGCGACCCTGCGACATAACCACAAGCCTCACTCCCACCCCCCAGGCCAGGACATTCCAGGCCAACACACACACACACACACACACACACACACATACACACATACACACACACACACACACATATGAAATACAAGAGTACATACACACACATACACACAGATTATGACACACTACAACACACACGCACACACACACACACATTATATACTGTGTTTTGGAACAAAGTGGAAACCCCCTGACCTGTTTTGGCCACGTGTGCTGGCAGCTTTGATGTGTTTTAATCAGATCCGGCCCATTGTTGTCCCCCCCAGACGGCCCGACACCACGCTGCCAAAAGCACCCTCTGCTTAGCGGAGGTATAATTGTGATTTGGGTCTGTTTGCTGGCCACTGACACGACTCACTCGCTCCAGATGTGCCACACTGCGGCTCCAGCTGGCAGGGCCATGCAGAGGAGTCGGTGGGGTAAAGACATGGAGGCGTGGGCAGCTGTGGTCTAGTGGTTAGGGAGTTGGTCTTGGGATCGGACAGTCGCAGGTTCAAATCTCACCCTATCCATGGCTGAAATGCCCTTGAGCAAGGCATCTGACCCCATACTGCTCCAGGGACTGTAACTGAAAGCCTGTAAATAATTGTAAGTCGCTCTGGATAAGAGTATCACCTAAGTGTGATGTAGTAGTAATGTAATGTAAAAGATTTAGCCTGGTAAACCAGCCCCTCGTACTTCATTTCTTTTTGTTAGACTTATAACCAAACAGAGGGAGTGTTTGTGGGCAATGATGTTGACTTTGTGTGCTACATTTGAATTGTAGTGCGTAGGCAGGCTAAATGCATATGTCACGACCAGAAGTTAGCGATTGGGTAAAGGTAGAGCCACTTGTTTTAAACTTCAGCAGAGTTCACACCTCCAGGAAGAAATTGTTTCTCACTGCAGCATGGCCAGACCCCTGGTACAAAATGGAATGAAGTACAAGGGGCTGGTTTACCAGGCTAACACCTCCAGGAAGAAATTGTTTCTCAATACAGCACTGCCAGACCCTCTGTACAAAATGAAATGAAGCCCGCATGCTGATGATGGCCTTAGTGGGAAGGGGTGGCTATCGGACCTGTGACAGCAGGATTGCAGGTTCGAATTATGGGTCGCCAGTACTGCAACCAAGGTACCCTGAGCATGGTACCGTCCCCACACACTGCGCCCCGGGCGCCTTTGTCATGGCTGCCCACGGCTCACGTGTTTGCGTGACGGGTTAAATGCAGAGGATGAATTTCGTCATGTGCACTGTGTGCTGTGATGTGCCGTGTGATTACGATGACCAATGGGACTGACTTTCACTTTCCACTTTCACTTAGTGCCAAAAATGCGTACGGTTGTGGACATGGCCCAATCAGTACACCAAAAAGAGAAGGAGAGTGTGTGGTGTTTTTTTAAAGTTTGATTTGGACACTTGATTAGACTTTTGACTCGCACCTGAACAAACATAAAACATTTATCTTAGGAGTAGAGTGTGTCTGTTGTTCTTAACTACAGAGTGCAGCCATGACGGTCTGTGTCATACATAATTAATGCCTGATACAGCACAGTGGACTTATTTGCTCCCTGCACTATGAAGGACTATGGTTTATGATGATATATGTGCTAACAGTGTGAAGCCCTCTTACCCTTAGTAGGAATTGTTGTGAGGGACAACTCAAGTGTGTGTTCGTGTGTGTGTGTGTGTGTGCGTGCGTGTGTGTGTGTGTGTGTGTTTATGTGTGTGCCCAAGTGCGTATGTGCGTGTGCATGCATGTTAGTGTATGTGCATGCTCGAGTGTGTGTGTGTGTGTGTCTGTCTGTTTGAGTCTGAGTCTGAGAGAATAAGAGAGAGTGTGTGTGTGCATTTGTGTGCGCGTGTGTGTGTGTGTTACCTTATTGTGATGAGTGTATCACTCCACTCCTGTTCCCAGTCAACAAGGTTTGGTGACCTTGGCTCATCCTCATTTCTGTGAAAACAGCTCTGCAGATCCTGTGTGCGTGGGATTGGTCATCATGCACAGAAATAGCCCTGGCTGCGTAGATGATCTTAGCTTTCATTTCTCTGTTTATGTTGGTGAGCCCTTGCATTACACAAGGCAAACCGGACCAGCGAAATCCCCCATCCTTTCCACACCGCAAGTGATTTGTTTGCAAGTTTCGAAGTGTTCATCGCAACACGTTTACACTGTGTATATTTTTTTTTCCAGGCATGGTAAACAAGCCTGTGACTTGGGCTCAGCACCATGCAGTTCTCTCTGATGTAGCAAAGCAGAGCCTGCATGCCTCTCTGTGTGGCACTGACTGAGCATGTCTGTTTGTTTTAAAGAGGGGCTGAACACAAACATCAGTCGTTTTAAACTTCAGCAGAGTCTACACCTCCAGGAAGAAAACGTTTGTCAATACAGCACAGCCAGACCCTCTGTACAAAATGATGTGTAGTACGAGGGGCTGGTTTACTAGGCTAGTGCCTGCATCTCTCTCTGTGCACTGACTGATCTGAACGGAGCTGAACACAAACATCAGTCATTTTAAACTTCAGCAGAGTCTACACCTCCAGGAAGAAAACGTTTCTAGATACAGCATAGCCAGACCCTTTTTACTAAATGATGTGTAGCACAAGGGGCTGGTTTATCAGGCTAATGCCTGCATCTCTCTGTGTGGCACTGACTGAGCAAGTCTATTTGTTTTAAAGATGAGCTGGATACAAACATTTCACACAGCCTTTACAGCATCTTTTATTGTCCTGCTGTCATACTCTGAAGTCCTTTTCTTGATGTGTCCTGGCGCCCCAGAATCCAAGGCGCATTCACAGCGCAGAGCTCCACACTAACCCTCTTGTGTGCGTGTTGAAGATAACCCCGTATCACATCTCGGACTGAAAGAGGGGCCTCATTCATGCGCTCAGCGCTGGCGGGCTGGCTGTGGCCTGGGTGGCAGCGGGATGTTCCGGAGAGCCAGCTGCCTGCTGCTGACGTTGCACGCGCACAGACAAGAGGCCTCTGGGTTGCGGGGCACCTCTGTGACTCAGCAGAAGAGTGGTGGTGAATTATTCAGCCTGCTCTCAGCAGCACCCCAGCAGCACAGCAGACCCAGAGCACTCAGTCACCCCTTTACTTCCTCACCCACCCCCCCTTCCCCCTCTCTCTAACCCGGCTCCCCACCAACCCCCTCCCCCCATCCCATGTCCACTGGAGATCCAGCCCTGCTGGGTCTGCTGCTGGGTTTGCTGCTGCTGCTGTTGCTGTTGCCACTGCTCTGGAGGTATTTATGGCTGCGGTATCTCTGTATCTCTATATCTCTGTGTCAGCTACGGTGCTTCTTTATGAGGTGGTGTCTTCGTTATTGCTGTGTTCCATTGTGCTTGGGACGCGGGGGTGGGGGGGGGATGACCTCCACCTCGGGAAAGTGCAATGGAACGGCCAATCAAGTCGGGGTTCCGAATCACAAACTCGGGCTAGTTCAGTGTAGACCGAGTTGGTTGGAATTTTGTCACAGCACAAAAGTCAGCGCACACAGTAAACAGCACGCAGAATTTTCTTTTCGTCATTTTGATTTTTTAAGTTGTGTATGTGAGGAAGCAAACAGTCATATATAATGCATCTTTTCTGTTCAGTCATGGTCCTGGGGTAGTTTATGTAGGATATCATGGCCTGCTTATGATGTTCACAAGCTAACAATTGTTCAATATGATTTTCACAATAAACATTTTTTTACGGGTATCCATATTTTCCCAAACTGTTGCAATGGAACGCATTTACAATGGGTGTCGGGAGAACAGACTCGGATTTAGCGACTACCGACATTCAGTGGAACGCGGCATATGTGGTGATGTGGGTGGTGATGCAGGTGCTCAGGTGTCCTCGGGGCGTGAGTCCCTAAACTAATCAGTGCACTGCACACACACACACACAGGGGTCATCCACAGGGGAGAGGGCTGCGGCAGGGCAAGGTCACGTGGGGGGAAGGGGGTGTGTTCCTGGGGGAGCGGGGGCTAGGGGGAGGGTCAGTGTCTCTGGGAAGCATTACCTCCACAATGAGATTCCAAGGGGTATTGATTACCAATGCTAAGGATATGGGGAGCATGGGGCGAAGATATGCTTGGCGAGGGTACATTTCACAATTACTCATTCATAGACAGGCATACACACTCACACACACACATCCATACTTACCCATACTGTTCACCGTCTCATGTTTCAAAGGCAGATATTTATTGCATTTACTGATAGCCACACAAATGGATGACACAAATGGAAGGTATTACTGTATGTACTGTACCTCTAAAAGCCCAACAGCTGTGCAGACTTCAACTTTAATGACCCCCGACCAGGAGAAACAGTCCCCATAAGATTGTTTGCATAGCTGTCCGACACCCCACTGAAAATGGACTGAAAATCCAAAGAATGATGAAGTGACGCCTCACAGTGAGGTAGAATACAGTTACAGCACATAACCGCAGCTAATGGTGCACAGTGGTCACCTACAGTGATACAGGAAAAAGTCCAGTGTAAGTATGTGTGTGTGTGTGTGTGTGTGTGCATCTGTGTTTGTGTGTGTCGAGCGTTGTGAATGAGTCGCTCTTAAGACTTGTGTGTGTATTTGTGTGTCTGTGTGTGTGTTGAGTGTTGTGCAGGAGCCACTCTTAAGATATGTGTGTGTGTGTGCGTGCATCTGTGTGTGGGTGTCGAGTGTTGTGAACGAGCCACTCTTAAGACGTGTGTGTGTGTGTGTGTGTGTGTCTGTGTGTCTGTGTGTCTGTGTGTCTGTGTGTCTGTGTGTGTGTGTGTGTCTGTGTGTCTGTGTGTGTGTGTGTGTGTGTGTGTGTGTGTGTTGAGTGTTGTGCGGGAGCCACTCTTAAGACATGCCTGAACTGGTCTGGCAGGAATCTGCCCCTGGGGGCAGAGGATTTGGGTCTGTGTTGCGTCTGGGCCACTGTGAGAATCGGAGCTTATGAATCAGTGCATGTGTAAACTGTGCTCTACCCTGCTTCGCTTCCCTTTGTTCAGTGACATCTCCTTGTCAGCAGCTCTTTGGAGATGAATAGTGAGTTACTAAGGCACTCTGACAGGAGAGGAAATGAGTGTGAATGGGAGCTATGCTATGCATCACCTTAGGACACTGTGCGAAATTTACTACACAGTTTCTTAGGTACTGCTGAGGAGGGGTGGGAACATCCCCACAGGGCTCACTAGCAATGTCTTATCTATAGCGCCTGCCATGTAATATATAGCCTGCCGTGTAATATATAGCTGTAAATGGGCCCTCTATTGGGTTATATAACTGTTATGGCACATCCAGATAGTGCTTTGTGTGCCTGTGTTTGCATGGCCCATAAAGCAGCACTGATTTAGTTTGCTTGGAGAGAGTGTTTGGTGCTTGGAGAGAGTGTTTAGCATGATATCAGGACCGTTTCCACTACTGGGGGGAATCACACACACATACACACATACACACTCACACTCACACTAAAACTCTCACTCTCCATCTCTCTCTCTCTCTCTTTCTCTTTCTCTCTCAGCACTCAGCACGATATCAGGACCGTTTCCACTACTGGGGAGAGGGGGGGTTTGTGGTGGGTGGTGGAGTAGGGGCTCTGCATGTGTAAGGAGCAGGGGGCTGGATTGATGAGAGGATCTATTTCTGAACAATCGATGGGGAGAAATTGCTCACTCAGGCTTCTTTTAGCCACTCTATCTATATTCCCTCTCCCTCTTCCTCTCTCTCTTTTTTTCTCTCTTCCACATCTCTCTACCCTGCCTTTCTCTGCAATCTGTTACCCCACAGCCCTGCTGGCGAATCAAATGTAGGTGAGTGTGTCAAGTGCTGCTGAAATATTCATGCTGCTCGTGGGGTGAGCAAAGCTGCTGAGCAGCCTGCCTCAGGAGGCACTTCTCAGTGTGTGTGTGTAAGAGTGTGTGTGTGTGTGTGGTAGGAGAAGATAAGTGGGGAGGTGACATGGGGGGGTTGGTAGGAAGAGGAGATGAGGGCGGGGGGTTGGGAAGAGGAGGTGAGTGTGGGGGGGGGGTTTAAGGGAATGACATAACGGGGGGTCGGGGGGGGTAGGAAGAGGAGATAAGGGCATCAGGGGGGAGTGGCTTAGGAAGAGGAGATGAGTGTGGGGGGGGTAGGAAGAGGAGATGACTGGAAGAGTGAGGTTGGGGGGGGAGGGGGGGTGCAGGGGGCTCAGGCCGTGCTCTTCTGCTGCCCCATGCTCCCTAACTGCCCCCTGCAAATATCATTAGTTCCCACCACTGCCCCCACTGTCTGCGTGCTTGTCTGTCTGGCAGCATGCCTGCAGAAGAAGAATGACAAAGCCAGATTCCTATCAGCTCTCGCTTTTAGAAGCTGTCATCGTCTCCATCATCATCATCACCACTATTATCATCCTCATCATCACCATTAGTCTGTTCGACCTGTCAAGCAGTTGAACAGTGTGAAAAGCACTCATATACAGGCTACATGGTACAGAATGACATATGAGAGTTCAAACTTTACACGTCTGTTAATTGCCCCTCAGTTTGGTGCTTCTGATAATACCTTTAAATGTGTTTAAAACTTATTGATTAAGACATAATGTGCTGCTCATGGTCAACCGTGTCGTTAAAGAAAAGTCCTTCAGGCATTGTGGAGTGGCAATGCATGATGACTATTGGTTTTACTGGTCTCTCAATTAGACTAAATCATACAGTATGCTTGAACGGTCACCTTGAGGTTTATAGCCGATCAGCCCTTTACTGATTCAATGCAGCTTGTCAGATTAATGACATCATGCATTTCCTTACTGACATCACACCACAATCACATGTGAATGAAAAGCAATCAGTATGTATCCTAATAATGTATGGTACACAGTCAGTTCAGTCAGTTAATTATTCAGTAAATTATTTGGATGACATTTTAGATAGGATGCAATTACTGGTATAGAAGGTTTGTTTGTAAGTCGTGATTTTGGACAATATGTACTGGTCTGAGCATGTTATCTATGATTTCAAAAATAAATGTAAATAAACAGAATTGTAGAAAAATTAAAATAATTATTGTTAGATACATTTAGATCTTGCTAAACCTTCACCAGTGGAATGTTAAGCTCATGTCATGCTGCTGGTGGTCACTGGCTCTGAGCTCTTTAACGTTTCTACAGAGGCAGACAGGATGAGAGTGGTGGTGGTCTTGCTGTTAGCTCGCATGACTCAGGTGTGTGTGTGTGTGTGTGTGTGTGTGTGTCTAGACCAGGAGAGTAGAGATAAGCTGATGTGTATTCTGAGACTGAGAGAGAATATGTTGAGACAGTGTCCTGTTTCTCCAGTTACCCTCGACGCGACATCCACCCCCACCCATAATGAGGATGTGGTGTGTCATCTAGATGCTGTCATTGCTCTCTCTTTCTCTCCCTTTCTCCCTCTCCCTTTCTCTTTCACTCTGTCTGTCTCTGTCTCCCTCCTGCTCTCTCTCTCTCTCTCTCTCTCTGTCTGTCTCTATCAGTCTCTTACACACACACTCTCTTTCTGAATCTATATTAAACCCCTCTTGTAAGTCATCTTATGAACCAAATGTTTGGGAAATTAGAATATTTGCCCCCTCACCCCCCTTCTTAAATTATTATCGACTTACCAAAACTCAAAGCTCAGCTTTTCCTAATCTTGCCAGGAGCTAATCTTTTATTTATTCATTCAGAAGTAGTTGCTGCTCGATATCTATTCATAAAAAGCTAAAGTCGTTGCATGTTGTTGTCATGTTTAGTAAATATGAGATTGCCCTGAGCAAAGACATGCTCCACATCATCAAAGCATTACTGCAAGGGGGCATTTCTGACATTGCTGCATGCCAGAATTAGGAATGGCCAGCAGCTGTCCCCTGTAAATGGGTTAATAGTGAATCTCGGGCTCTCTGGATTTACTGTGACGGGAATATTCTAGTTTCCTCATGAGATTAATTTTGTCACATTAAAATGAGAAAATGGATGGGTAACTTTGTCCAGTTTTAGATGCTTTATTAGAGGTTGAATGAAAAAGAGGCTAGCTTTAGTTGCTGTCTTTATGAATCACAGACATTATGTTACAGGCAATGACAAACTGTGAAGATGCAGGAGAATTTCTGCAATATGTACAAAGCCATAGATCAAAATATGCTGAAAAAAACAGTGGAAAGCAGAGGGAGAGAGAGAGAGTGTGTGTGTGTGTGTGTGTGTGTGTGTGTTTGTGAGTGAGAGAGAGATGTGCTTTGTATATTGTTTCCTATTGTGGGTGGGGGGTGGAAGGGTGGAAGCTGATCTTTGCCTGAAGCTGCAGCATCACTCTCACTCTGAGCATCCTTCATCTCTGCCTCTCCAGAGCAGTTCATCCTGCTCACACTCGCCCTCTCAGCTATTTTTTCACCCCCACCCCTCCTCTCCCTCTCTCTCTCCCTCCCTCCCTCCCTGCCTCCCTGCCTGCCTCCCTCTCTGACTCTCTCTTCCTCACACTCTGCCGCTGAGGCATCAGTCGGTAGCCTCACCCCTGCGCTCCGCTGCCGTCTCCTCTGCGCTACGTTGGCCTTACGTGGAGCTGTGCTGTACTGTGCTGGCTGCACTGTACTGTACGGTGCTGTGCTAAGCTTAGCCGGAGCTGAGCCAGAAGTGAGCCGGAGCTGAGTTGTGCATGAGCGGCAGGAGTGGTGGAGGCATGGGAGGTGTAGCAGGTGCAGCACCGGCTGCTCCCCGCTGAGGGACACTGGGTCAGGGGGACCAGGGGGCTCAGCTGAGGGGGACCAGCACAGGGGGACCAGCCCAAGGCGGATCAGAGGGACCAGGCTGAGGGGGGAAGCCATAGTAGTGCTGGTGCAGGGCAGGTGCTGCTGACACTGGTGGAGGTAATGTGTTGGCAGAGTTGGAGGCATGGGCTGCCCCACCAGCATGTTTCTGTTTGACGGGCTGCGCTCCGTGCTGGAGAGGAACTGCACCTACATCTGCAAGCGCGCGGTAGAGTCGGACCACCTGACGGAGTCCGACTTCGAGTCCGACTCAGAACCCACGTGCAGCCGCAGGGAGTTGCGAGCGTGGCCGAGCAAGAAGGCAGCTAAGGTGTGTCCGTGTGTGTGTGTGTGTGTGTGAGGGTGTGTGTGTGTGTGTGAGTATGTGAAGGTGTGTAGGTCTTTATCACTTCATGTAAGTGGGTATGTTTGTTGCTCTACGTGTCTGTCGGGGTTTGTATGTATGTGTGTTTGTGAGTGTGTGTGAGTGTGTGTGTGCACGCATTTGTATGTCTGTGTGTGGCCACATGTATATGTGTGTATTTGTCTGGGCACATGTGATCTTAATGTGTGCAGACAGCAGTGCAGTATTGTACTCCTCTTTTTGAGCAACACGGTCTTGCTTGGATTCTGTTTTGTTTTTTTTTTGCTCCAGAGCCAAACACGCTCTGTGAATCAAAATGTCTGGTGGAAGTGTAGATTTAAGCTGTCATGCACTAGGAAGCAATTTTTCACTAAATCTCCAGAGTTTTTCCTCCTCAGCTGAATCCTCAGAATTATGTGGGTAATTTCTAAAGGCTTCTCTCGGGCATGTCGGTCCCTGCCACGGTTTGATGGTTTAACAGAATGGCAAACTTGTCCTTCTGTGAGGATGTGGTGGATTCTAAGTCATTTGTGGGGAATTAAATAAATGTGTTCATAAATTTATGCCCAAGGTCGGTCGCTTTTTGCAAACAAACTACTTTGCGTCATGTCAGGAAAGGTCACATTGTGTTTGATTAATTATTCAGTACAGCAGAGCAGAGCACTGGTTGTAGTGGTGTTGCTGCTGCATCTGCCAGCATGTAAGCTGCATTTTTAAAAACTGCCCAGTGCCATCTCCTCACATGCTTGGCAATTTAGCCCAGAGGGAAATTTTTGTTTCTGATTTGTATCTCTTCGGTTGCACAGGAGACAAAACGGTGATTCTCTTTTAATGCTTATTTAAGTATTACTTTTGTCACAGTTCTTTCCCCTCCAACATTGAGCACTATTTGAGACTTTGTTGAGCTCTCATTTGTAGATTGAAGGGAGTCTACACTGAAACAACAAAACTCTTTTGCTCCAGAGACAAACCTGCGAAGCAGGAGACAGAGGGGTCTTATTTTTGTATCACTGTGATCTCATTATTGTCTAGGAGAAACAAGTGAGACATAGAAGAAATCTCATTTTAAAAAATTCTTTCCATTCTTTCCTCTGGGAAGCACCCATCTGCAGACCCAGTGGGGTGGGACTGTGTTTGAGATCAATAGACTCTCTGCTACACAGACCAGCACAGGGGGGGCTTTTAACTTTGCCATGTGTTCGGTTTTGCCCAGGCTATGTTGGCCATAGGACTGGTACTCTCTGATGCCTTTCCCAGTAACCCCATACAGCAGGTCTTACGCAGTCTGTCAGTTCCAATGTTGCTGCCATTTATTAAATGTTAAGTGCCCATAAAATGGATTTGTGCCATTACCTGGGTTTGGTAGCAGACATATTATTGGAATTGATGGAAAAAGGAAGCTCTGGTCAGACTCCTCACAATTGGCCGTAAGGACATGACAGGAGAAATGACAGTGAGTCTGCATGCCAGTCATGCAGGTCCCCCAGAAACAAATTATAATTATTGTTTTCTTACGATTTAACGATTGTTTTCTATATCAAGACAGTTTTTGAGATATTTCACTATTTGACAGACATCTCAGTTGGATAACAGTGAGTGATTAGGATTCATCTTTTTTCAGAAAATGTTTAGACATTTCCAATTGCGCTAACTGTTGGAATCTAGACCTTGAAATTAGCCATCATACCGTAAGTCTCCAGAGGCTGTTCAGCTGCGTAATCGGATCACCTCTAACTGCTCCATCCTCTGTGGATGGCTCCATGTGGGGTTGATGGGTGGTGTTGTGACACTAGATATGACGGCCACAGATCTGGTGAATGTTCCTCGGATCTGGGCCCAGTGGGTCCCGGTCGGTGTCATATCTGGTGCAGGGTTAGAGGTCAAAGGTCGATGGGCCCACGGTCTCGCTCACACAGCCCTGTGGCTTAATGAGAGGTATATGGCTCCGCTCCTCATTCCCCCCCCCACACAGTCATTAGGCAGGCTTTGTTTGGAGAGCCCACGGCTCTGTTATTCCACTCAGGCTCTGATTACTGCAGCGCACCCTTTTCCTTCCTCCAGGAAATTCGCAGCACACTCAGGCCCGTTATGGGGAAGGTGGCGGCCTATTCCTGAGCACTGCGCCAGTGAGCCCAGGAGGGGGGATTTCTCAGATGCAGTTCTTCACACTAAACATAGCTCTTGCAATTTAACGCAAATTAGTAGAAACAGTTCACCTTTTTTAAACAAAGGCAGTGAAATGAAACGCATCCTATTTTGCAGATTTCATCTTGAAAAGAAAAAAAAAAAATCTTCACATCTTAATGTAGATCATCATCAATGAATGACACTTTTTGTATAGTTACAAAAACATCCAGGATTTGACAGACTGCCATGTTCAGAAAATTAGTGCTATTTCCTGAATAATAATAACCCGAAATTTGGCCTGTTCTGTATCTTTAAAATGAAGTGTGGTGCGCATGATATCACGAGGGCGCGTGGGTCCATCGCTTATGTCATTTGGAAGTGGAATTACCTCATTGCCCTTTTAACTTCATTATTCGCCACACACATCTGCTCCCAATTACAGGCAGTGAGCATTCTTCAGCTATGCTGCTGGAGTTTTAATACGCGCATGAGTTTGTACAGAAATGGCTACGTCTGCTGTTTACTCATACTAGGAGGAGAGTACTGGTGACTTCTAGCCAACACTTCTCAGAAAATTACTCTTTCACCACCCCCCTCCCACCCCCCCCACACACACCCACACACCCACACAGACACACACACACCACCACCTCTTCCTCCTGCCTGAGCCGTCACCCTCGTTATCTCTGTCTCCTCCGCTTTTCCTCTATCACCCCCCCCCCCTTTGCCAGTGGAAACTCTGACAGCTTGTAGTGATGATAGTGAGTGCTTTAGACCTGGGCCTGGGCGTTCCCAAGTATGTCTGAGAGAAAACAATGGCCCATTTGGTCCCCCTTCCACTCTCACACCAACACTAGCCAACAGCGCAGTGCACAGCATGTCAACATAAGCAGTTATGGGGCAAGTGCTTATTGTGTGCTCATATTTGATTAGTCCACAGGGACAAACAGGCATGGTCGCAAAATGCAGAAACTGATAAAATGCGATTTATAACTTTGATTTCTGATTTGATTTTATAAGTAAATACTATTTTAGAATGCATCTAGCTCGAGACTGCTCGTTTATTTGCAGGGGTTTCAATGCAACTACCGATAGGGGAGAATACGTTGAAAAATGTGGTTTTGTGACTATGCCCGTTTTTTCTCGTGGACTCCTCATTTGTCTTAGCCTAGGCCCACCCATACTGCCTGTGACGCTCCATAGAATTTCGCATTCAAGTCAGTCTGGCTAACCTGCCTGTTCTCAGCTGTTCCTTTGCCCGAGAAATCGGCCACTAGTACGCTACGCATACGTTGGAGTCAGTGGTCTGATTGGTTGTAGCGTTGTCCGGTAGTATACAGAAGCATTTGATAGACGCCCGTTGATCCTGTCTCTGAACACTTCCTGTCTATAGGATCTTTGCCAGACCAAGCTCCATTTACGAGTTTGGTGCGACGGCCTGGCTACATTTGCCTTGCTGTAATGGGCTCCCCGCTACACTAAGATCCGTGCTGTATCAGAGCACAGGCTTGGGAGAGAAGGCGTATTGCAGACACGCAGATAAGACAGAGGCACTGCACTGCACTCTGTTCTCCTCTCTCTCTCTCTGTCTGGTCTGTGGGCCTCTCCTCCCTCTGTCTCTCTCTGTCTCTCTCTGTTTCTCTCTCTGTCTTTCTCTCTCTGTCTCTCTCTCTCTCTCTCTCTCTCTGTCTCTCTCTCTTTCTCTCTCTCTTTCCCTGGTCTGTGGGTCTGGCCTCTCCCACACGCAGGCCAAAGCTGAGGCACGTTATCTCTCCCACTCCTGGGCTCCCGCGTCAGGCCAGGCAACACAGGCTTTGTTTGCCCCCCCACCCCCGGCTTACTGACGCGCCGCAGACAATGCGTTTACGCTGGCCAAGATAAAAGCATTTCTTCCCCCACAAAACAAAGGCATTTGTTGTTCTTTGCTTGAAAGTTACGAGCGTCGTAATAAACACAGCTCTGTTGTGGGTCTCACCTGACGTCACTTGTGGCCTTGCCCAGCCCACATGATGCACATAGTCTTCCTCTCTGCTCACAGCAGGCATTAGGACTTGTGTAATCACTGTGGATATACTCTCTCACTCTCTCACTCTCTTTGTCTCTCTCTCAGTCTCTCTTCCACTCTCTCGTTCTCTTACTCACTCACTCACTCTCTCTCTCTCTCTTTCTTTCTCTCTCTCTCTCTCTCTCTCTGTCTCTCACTCTCGCTAATTTACTCACTCTCTTTCTCTCTCTTTCTCTCTCTCACTCACTCACTCACCCACTCATTCACTCACTCACTCACTCGCTCACTCACTCACTCTCTCTCTTTCTCCCTCTCTCTCTCTCTCTCTCTCTCTCTCTCTCTGTCTTTGTCTCTCACTCTCTCGCTATCTTACTCATTCACTCATTCACTCACTCACTCTATCTCTCTGTCTCTCACTCTCTCTCTATTTCTATCACTCTCTCACCTGGTGCCTTCTGATCTCTCCAGGGGCTTGACTGGAAGTGGCCTGAGTGGACACTGGTTCTAGGAATAGAAGTGTGTTTTCATTGCATTCCAGGTTACACCCTGCCTGTTTTCCCCCGGTCACTGTTACTGAGAAGGCCCAGCTATTGCATCAAGCCACCGTTATGTAACGTCCTCCGCCCGAGAGCTTCCCAGTCTTACATGGCGGAGTATGTGGTGTCCGGTTAGGCCAGGGCACAGCGTCGGTGCTATTTTAGCCGAGGGGGTTTTGGGTGGTCAGGCCAGACTCTGTGTGTAGGTCAGGGGCCTAGTCGGGCACTTTCATAGTCCCCATGCCCTTCTCTGAAGGGTGTCTAGCTACTGTTTTATGTAACAGAAGTCTGAGACCTCAGCAGTGACAGATGAATAAAAAAGGTCTAAACTGGACCTCTGAGGGAGAAGCTGTGCAGAGGGCCATACTTTTAATGAGACTGTTAAGAATCTGTAATGGAAAAGTCTTTTAGAATTTAATAATTGGAAAAATATTGGAAAAATATCTTTCACATATCCTGCCCTTTCCACCTTTACACACACACACTCACGCACACACACTCAGACGCACACACACATAAACACATACACCTGTAATGGAAAAGCCTTTTAAAATTTAATAATTGGAAAAATATCTTTTAAAAAAGACATTCATGCCCATCTCATCTTCACACACACAGATACACACTCAGACGCACACATACACATGAACACATACAACTGTAAACAGTTATTAATGTGTGTGTGTGTAAACACACCTCACATAAAGAAAGGGACTATTAGCGATACTGTTTGTGTCGTGGTAACACAATAGTAAACTTGCACTGGAACTAGATTTGTAGAGGCTATTTGTGCAGTGCTGCTGAGTGCACCTATAAGGTTGTGTGTTGAGAAGCTGAGATCTGCTAAAACAATACAAACCATCCTCTGAAATACCACAGCACACACGGGGCCCCAGAAACAACACACCCCAGATATCCCACAGGCCCCTCTCCGCAGGCGAGCACTGGCCCATGTGGGAACTCTGCATAGGAGCTGTCGAGCGCAGAGGAAGTGTCTTTGAAGTGCACTCTGCCTTATCTCGCTCTGCTGCTGATAGGAACAGAGCCGTCCAATCAGAAGGCCCCGCTCCTTTGCTTCTCCTTAGACGGCCATTGTGGCGCTTTGATCAAAGGATCAACACATAGGAGCAGACCGGGGCAGACGTGTCGGGCGAAGGCTGGAGACTGCAGCATTGCGGCGCGGCGCGTTGCATTCCTGTCTGCATGAGCTGGGGGTTTGCGTTTGCTCCGAGTCCACACCCAGAAGTGGTGCTGTTGCTTAATGTGACACTAAAGGAATGTGTTTTCCCCCTACACTTCATTTGGCTCTGAGTTAGACGATCCTCCAGTTATTGGCTGGATGGGAAGCCACCACAGACATGAACCACAAGATAGTAAACAATCCCGAAATTGAACCAGTCAGCATACCTTGTTGACGTGTTCCCAGAAAGACCCCTTGACGTCAGCCTTTCACCTTCTACGGCATGTCCGTCTTCCATGGAAGGGGGGCTCAATAGGGCATTAAACACCTAGTGTTACGGGGCAAAAATAACATAACAGCAGAGGGGACTGTGTTTATCGGACAGGAAGGCATTACGGAGGCTCCGGCCTGCGCTGATGCTGCCGCTGCCGCTGCTGAGAGGTGTCCCACAGGAAGGCAGAGGACACTAACTCATCCTGTCGTAAGGACTGTCATGTCGAGAGCACTCTCAGGCCCTTCAACTTCACCCTCACACTTCCTCTGTCACTCTTAGACGAGGACCGCAGCCAAAACACACTGCTGTCTTCAAACTGTCCCGAGGCCCTTGGTAGTGCTACAGGCCTATCTTAATAAATTACAGTATTGTGGAAACATTCATTCATTTAATGAATTCAATGCAAAAAAATAAAAATAAAACTGGAAAAATCATTTAAAATTCATTTATTTCATTTATTCAATGCAAAAAAAATGAAACTTATATATCATATTGATTCATTACAGACAATTCATTAATATGATGTATGCAATTAGCCCGGCTCTAAGCTTGCCTATGCACTACAATGCAAATGTAGCACACAAAGACCACGTCCTCACTCATGAACACTCCCTCTGTTCGCTGATTGGTTAGGCAAAATTTTGCCTGAGATAACATGTCAATGGAACCACAGCCAGATCCTCTGTACGAAATAAAATGAAGTACGAGGGCCTGGCCTGCCAGGCTAAGGTTACCCAGCACTGTTTACAAGGCTAGTAGTCTTAACACGAGGGTCTGAAGCTTCAGAATTTCAAGGGCAGGTGACGGTGGGAGGAGGGGTCCTTAAACAGCTGTAGCTGTCCGCCAGTATGGCTTTAAGTGGAGCTGCACTGTGTAAACAGATACACACAAACACATAAACCCCCCTCTCCACCACACACACACACACACACACACACACACACACACACACACACACACACACACACACACCCTGCCACCCCCTCACTGCCCCAGAGGAAACCTCCAGACAGACAGGCCCTCTTCACACTGAGGTGGTCTGGGAGAGGTGTGGCCCCGACAGGAATGCCCCTCCAGCAGATGGATCAACAGTGTACATTCCCTCTTTTTGTGGTCCTTTTCACCACACACACACACACACACACACACACACACACTAGCACACTAGCACCTAACACACACACACACACATACACACACTAGCACACTAGCACCTAACACACACACACACACACACACACACACACACACACACACTAGCACACTAGCACCTAACACACACACACACTAGCACCCTAGCACCTAACACACACACACTAGCACACCAGCACAAAAACACCTAACACACACACACACACACACACACTAGCACACAAACACAAACACCTATCACATACATGCGCCCATATATGCACACACACACACACACACACACACACACACACACATACACACAGAAGCACTGAACACCTAACACCTAGCACACAGACACATATGTGCCCATATATGCGTGCACATACACACACACACACACACACGCTCCCCCACTCAGGAGACAAGCGTAATCCTGCTATCAGTGCTGTGGGATATGAGGGGCAGGAGGCAGTTGTGAACACACACACACACACACACAGTTTCCTCAGCCAAAGTGCTGTGTCAGGGGCTATCGTGGGTGAAGTGAGCTGTTAACGTTGCCTTCCATCTCAGCCTTTATGAGCCCCAGCCTTCACCTGACACGCTCCTCAGGACACGCCGCACCAGCAGCAGAGCTCAGTCTGGTTCACGTTTGGAGGACGGACAACCTCCTGGGTGGGATAGGATGTTGCTTGTGATTCGATTGGGTCTTGTGTCACTAAGGAGGAGTTGTGATAGAATCGCCCGCGGAAGAATGTGTTGTAGAATAGATAAAGTTAATAATTGATGACTTGCCTCATCATCATCCAAGCCACAGCCCGTTTTTTTCTTCTTTTTTGAAATAAGAGTCGGTGTGGGTTAGCATTTTTGAAACCGTTGCTATCCCGAAGGATCTCACTACAAGCTAAATCTGAAGTGTCTGGAGGCTTGTGTGTTTTGTCTGACATGAGGCAAATTGCTGTTCACAGTTCCTCTGGGCTTCTTATAATTTGTCCAGCTCTTTGTGCTCAGTTTTGGCTCTTTCTGTAGAGAATGAACATCTATGCTTTGCTGCACCATATGTTTTTAATTAATGAGTTGCTGCTGTTTTTCTTGGTTCTATATTTTAACGTGGGGGTCATTATCTTTCTCCCGATATGCCCAGCCCAGACACACACATTCATTTCTCTTTCTTCCTCTAGTCTCCCCCCCCCCTCTCTCTCTCTCTTCTTCCTCTTCTCTCTGTCTTCCCTTCCCTCTCACATTTCACTAAATTTGAAACAGTAGAGCGTTCCCTCTTGTTCTGCATGAGGTCGAGTCTTGTCCGTCCATAGTCAGTGGAGACAGTGGAATGTCCCTCTTTTGTCCGTCTTTGTTAGAACTTTGTTATTAACCTGCAGGTGGAAGACACGGGGTCAGGTGACTCAGGTAGAAGGAGGAGTATGTATCTGTGTGTGTGTGTGTGTGTGTGTGTGTGTGTGTGTGTGTGTGTGTGTGTGTGTGTGTGTGTGTGTGTGTGTGTGTGTGTGTGTGTGTGTGTGTGTGTGTGTGTGTGTGTGTGTGTGTTTGTGTAATTGTAGTAACTCCCCCAGGCAGCACAGCTGAGTGTAGGAGGGGCCGCCTCTCCCTCTCCCTCTCTCCCTGCCTCTCTCTGGCTGTGAGAGTGAGTGAGTGAATGAGTGTGTGTGTGTGTGCCTTAGTTAGACACAGTCTGTTGCATGAGTGTGTGAGGCTGGGTCTTGGCGAGCGAGCGAGCAGCCCCACTTGTCGAGTGCTAGGCTGCTCTGGAGAGCCACTCCACTCTCCTCTCCTCTCCTCTACTCTGGGCTCTGGGCTCTGGGCTCTGCTCTGCTCTGCTCCGCAGAGCGCTGCTCTGCTGACAGGCGTCTCACAGCTGGGCATGCTGGCCGGGTGCTAACCTCAGGAACACCACCAGGAGAGTTGTGTGTGTGTGTGGCACTAGCGGAACCATGCAGGGCAGAGCGAGTAAAACTCCCAAGAAGGAGCTGGTGATTGAGTCTCCTCAGCAGTACAAGAGCCTGGCTGCTGCAGAGACAGAGGTGGACACAGTGCCACAGGTGGTGGTAAGTCACATCAGACGGCTGGATGAATGGTTTGGACCTGTTACTGTGATACTGTACCAGTTGAAGGTCTAGGAGGACTAACTTTCTGGCATACACATAACTTTAACTGTCACTGTTTAACTGTTATTTGTTGTTAGTTGAGTTTGTAGCAAAGTGGTTGTTACTAGAATTTCATAACTTGTGCTGTGTTGTGGTGTCGGTAAGTGGTAAGTCACATCAGATGGCTGGTTGGATGGATGGTTTGGACCTGTTACTGTGATACTGTACCAGTGGAAGGACAGTACTGGAAGGAGGACTAGTTTTCTGGCATACACATAACTTTAAGTGACACTGTTCAAATGTTATTTGTTCAACTGTTTTTGTTTGAGTATATTGCAAAGTGGTTGTTCTGGAATTTCAGAACTTTTCCTGTTTTGTGGTGTCACTATGTAGTGTAATTCAGCTAAGGTGGTGCGTGTGTGTGTGTGTATGTATGTTACTGGAATTTCTTAACTTTTTCCTGTGTTGTGGTCTAAGTATGTAGTGTAATTCAGCTAAGGTGGTGTGTGTGTGTCAGAATGTGCTTAGGTTGGGTGAGGAGAAGGGCTGTGTGTGTGTGTGTGTGTGTGTGTGTGTGTGTGTGTGTGTGTGTGTGTGTGTGTGTGTGTGTGTGTGCGCGTGTGCGCAAGCGTGTGTGTCTGTCTTTTCTTTGTATTCACTTTAAACGCTGCTCCAGAAATCGAGACAAGCACTGTACCCTGTGTATGGGATGTGAGTTATAATCCTCCCAGTGACACAGTCTCAGGTTTCAGAGGTGCTTTGTGTGCTTCGGTGGAGGGGAACAGCAGTGCTCAGGGCGTACTGTAGGAACGGCTGGCTGGGTGTAGAGATGAGCCGGGTGACTGCAGGAGTTAATTACAGAAAGTAACGCTTGTAAAAATCACCCTGCTGCGACTCAAAAGTTATCCTGATTGACTGACAGGGACTAAATCACTAGGTTTCACTTGGGTCCTTGTGCTCTCTGGTCATCCTGTCCTTTCTAACTTTCACCACAGTTTGCCCTGACAGAAGCCTCATACTGTAATTCAAAAGGCTGTTGGTGCTGATTGGTAGACACAGTCAGTTGTTGTTGTTTTGTTTTGTACAAAAGAAGTAAGTAGTCTTTAGCTGTTAGCTTTGTGGAGAAACAAAAGTGAAAACTCAGTGCTGAGTGTTGTTGAGTGGTTAGTGAGTGAATGATTTCATTCTGGAGCTTTTTGTGGGCAGGGCCGACTGACTCTGTTGAAATGTCTCTGCTGTCACCCTGATGGATAGCTCAAGTGCGTCACTGATGGAGGATGAGGGAGAGATCAGGGGGGACAGTAAAACTCACCAAATTAAAACAGGCTTTTTCCTTGATGATTTGTGTCAGTAACGTCCTTATTGCTAATTAGAGCCAAGCAAGCTATTCCACTGGAAGAGCTATGCCATCACATTTCTTCGTCTATTAGGATATTGGGCTCCAGTTTTTAATGACGGCTCGTATCATTATAGATACTGTGACGGAGGGGTCAGACACACAGTCCACAGACACTCATGGTGGTGGAACGAGATGATGATGGTATTCCTGCAAGTGAAAGGGCTTGAAAGCAGTGGATGGCCGAGTCTGGTCACTGTGTTTGACATATGGAAAACATCAGCACTGATGTGGGGTGTCCTCTTCGAGGGATGGGGTGAGGGGGAGACGCACAGACAGAGAGATAAAGAGAGGGAGACAGAGAGAGAAAGAGTGGGAGAGAAAGAAAGAGAGAACGAGAGAGAAAGAGTGGGTGCAGGCATACCAGACAAGTGAGGGATTTGAAGCAGTAACCACTGTCTAAGTGATGTCATCGTAACCAAACTATAAAATGGACCATTGATTTGTTAAAAATATATTTAATGTCATTAACCTGAATAGGTCGAATTTATTTTTAGGTTTACCCTTCAAGCGATATTACCAATTATGACTTTATTACCATTACTGAGTAAGATGAAAACACTCAGTTAAAAAATCATTGTGTACACGAAACCAAAGGAACTGCAGTAGCTGGCCGTGTATTACGAAACAAAGAGAAATAAAACCTCAGTCACCTGTTAGCCATGTGACACTTGGCCAGGGGCCCTCCAATCCAGCCTCTGCCTCTGCTGTGATCACCACCTAGGAGCTGATCATTAAACTCATTATAGCTCATCCTCATTCCTGACAGGCACGCGGCCAGACACAGTGCAGAGGACACACTTCACTACCGTTGTATTATAGGCTTATGTGTGTGTGTGTGTGTGTGTGTGTGTGTGTGTGTGTGTGTGTGTGTGTGTGTGTGTGTGTGTGTGGGTGGGTGCATGCGTGCGTGTGTGTTTGTGTGTGTGTGTGTGTGTGCCCAAGTCTGCATGTGTGTGCATGTACTGTGTGTGTGTGTCTGTGTGTGTGTGTGTGTGTGTGTGTGTGTGTGTGTGTGTGTGTGCACGCGCAAGTCTGCATGTGTGTACATGTACTGTGTGTGTGTGTGGGTGGGTGGGTGGGTGCATGCGTGCGTGTGTGTTTGTGTGTGTGTGTGTGTGTGTGTGCCCAAGTCTGCATGTGTGTGCATGTACTGTGTGTGTGTGTGTGTGTGTGTGTGTGTGTGTGTGTGTGTGTGTGTGTGTTTGTGTGTGTGTGTGTTTGTGTGTGTGTGTGTTTGTGTGCAAGTTTGCATGTGTGTGCATGTATGTATGCATGTGTGTGTGTCTGAGTGCATAAGTGTGAGAGAGAGAGAGAGACAGAGAGAATATGTATTTGTTTGTGTCAGGCAGATAAGGTACGTTTGACAACCAATAGGCCTTGGCCTTGCCACACACATTAATGTGTGATTCTATCAGTTGCGGATAGTCTTTTTTTTTTTACTTTTGTGTCTGCTGCGGGCGCCTGCAGGATTGTGGCCTGTGGGCCGCCCTGTAATCTACCTGACTCACCTGTCTGCCTCACCTGTCTGTCTGCCTGCCTGCTCACAGACCTCCCCCCTGCCTCTCGTAGCGTGGCACGGTTCAGACAGGCCTCCCTTGTGTGTCACACACCTGTATGTGTGTGAGGACGTGCTCACGAGTCAGTGCCTGTGTTCACGCGTGCTTAAGCATTCTCTCTCACCTGGTCACAGTCTGATAGAGGCACTACTCGCTGACAGACAGATGAGTAGTCGCGCCAGTCACTATCAGATGCCATCCTCGCCATAGCCCTGTTAGCAGAGACAGAGGCAGAGACAGAGAGATTATGGGGGGGTTTCCCCTCTCCACCCCCTGACAGGACCTCCACTCCTTTGCTATGGGCGATTAGATCTGGCAGTGCTGCTGATTAGAATGGTTCAGTGTCCAAGACACTGACTTTTGAGGTCACTTGTTTTTATTATTGGGCCCAGATGTGAAGGCAGCGAGTCCTACATACTCACACACTTCATTATCTGGCCAAGGAGACTTCTGACATGTACACACAGAAACACACACTCACACACACACACACACACACACACACACACACACACACACACACACACACACACACACACACACACACACACACACGTTTGCATGTCATCTTTAGTACCTGCTCAAGCCTGCCATTATGATACCGCAAAGGCATGCAACAAGACCCCTCATCACAATACCCTGTGTGTGTGTGTGTGTGTGTGTGTGTGTGTGTGTGTGTGTGTGTGTGTGTGTGTGTGTGTGGTGTGAATGCATGTGAATGCATGTGTTTTTTACAGCAGCATAAATTCCCCTCGTGGCTCTAACAGAAACTTTTGAGTTGTTGACTTGTTTGTTTTGATCATCAGTTGTTCAGAAATGTAAGCGCTGTTGGCTACATATCTTAGTCCTAGTGGAAAACAGCAGAAATGGATCATAATACAGTATTGGGTTGGTTCATAGTATTTCATAGTAGTTGGTGGTCTGTACATAAAAACACAGCCAGATCATTTCATTCTGTTTGAAGTTCCTGTAATCCCCAGCGATTCGATTTTATTTGTGTTACTGCCTTAGTGTGTGGATAAGCACGATGCTTACCATTTGGTGTTTCTATGACTGCACAAGGAGATTTGTGAGTGTGTATGTCAGTGTGTATGTGTGTGTGTGAGTGTGTATGTGTCTGTGAGTGTGTATCTGAGTTGGAGTTTGATGGACCCACCCTCTGACTGAATCTATCAGTATTTTCTGAGTGAGCAGTAAGAGTCAGCACTGCCTGTCACTGTTTGGTTAATGTACAGCATGTGTGTGTGTGTTAGTGTGTATGTGTGTGTGTAAGTGTGTGTGTATACATAAACATGAGTGAAGCAGGCGTGAGAGACTGGTACCATCTGCATGTTGGGAGTTTCAAACACGCCACACCACACAACACTTCCCACACTGGTCCTGATAAAAGGAACGGCTCGCTTGGGCTTTAAAAGGCATTCCCTTTCCTTCTCTTTCTTCACTTTTTCTCTCTCTCACTTTCTTTCTTTCTTTCTGTATTTCTGTCTCTCTCTCTCTCTCTCTCTCTTTCTCTCCCTCTCTCTCTCTCTCTTTCTCGCTTTCTGTCTGTGAGGTTAATCATGACTTGAAGAGAAAACAAAAGAAGAGAACAGGGGAGAAATGGTCTTTGAAAAGTTTACCCAGTGGGGCGATTGAGTGTTGTGCTGGAGCGGCCGTGTGCTGTTATCACATCTGCACTGCATTGAGATCCTGCTCGCCGTCCCCTCAGCCAGCAGTCTCAGAGAGCGCAGAAACAATATCACTTACCTCACACTTTCTCAAAGAAACCTCTCTCTCCTTCCCTCTTTCTTCCATTTTTTTTACCTCTTTCTCTCTCTCTCGCTCTCTGTTTTTCTCTCTCTCTGACTTTCTTTTCTCTCTCTCTCTCCCTCTCTCTCTCTCTGTCTCTCTCTTTCGCTCTCTCTTCCTGTCTCTCTCTTCCTCTCTTTCGTTATCCATGAATAAAAGATGTTCCACTTATGGCTTCATCAATGGAACACATAAAGTGAGAGTGAGAGGACTGTGTCAGGAACTTAGAAACATTTCCTTTAAGGGTCCATAAATCTAGTCATAGCAGTAGAACAAACCCAGCAATGGACACCATGAGCTTCAACTGAACTCAGATAAATAGAACCCAGAAACAAAGCAGCCATTGCTGGTAGTTTTTTCCCAGACTGCTGTTCCTCTTCAAGCCAGCCAACACTCTAGAAATATCGTTCACTACCTACATTATTGTTGTCCGTTGACTCTAAAGGCTCATTCACACAAACTTGACCATGTACAATATGTTTGTATGTGTGGCAGAATATGCAGAATCACGCGTGTGGTGTGAATAGTCTAATTTGTTAACATGCATTCTAAACGAATAAAGGAAACGGGCGCGCTCTGTGTTCGCAGCCAGCCAGCTCAGCCAGCCAGCCAGCACACTTAAAAACACCATTCACTACCTTCATTACTATTGTCTGTCGACTCTAACTGGGGCTGTTTTCTCCTCCAGGCGAAGCCGAAGGTGATCGAGCCCCTGGACTATGAGAGCGTGCTGGTCCAGCGGAAGACACAGATACTCAGTGACGTCCTCAGGGACATGCTGCAGTTCCCCCTCGAGGACTTCCAGGTGAGGCCCATGTGGAAATTCCACAGGAAATGCTTCTGTGAAAAAGCATACTTTTGAGCTTTGTCACTTATTCTTTAAAGGTGTGGTATTATTGGATGATCTTTGTGGGTGGTCTCACACCCTAACTCCTAAAGAGTGGACAGAGTAAAGCATATTTTACATTCATGGCTGTCACTCTGAGATGGTTAACATTCTCACATGGATGTTTGCTTCAGGGCACTGTTTTAACAGGTTTATTTTGAGGGAGCGTGTTAGTCTTCTGTGAAGTGCACTGCTTCTAAGCAGACCCATTCCTCCAAGTGTGAAGGGTGTCACTGCTGAAGTCACAGATGGCTCTGTGTGTGTGTGTGACAGCTGTCAAAATAGAATGAGTGGCTGTTAGTCAACAACACTCTGGGTCAGTGACTCAATAGCAGAGTAACGGTGCATTCCACACCTCACTGTCATTCGGAAGCAACTTCTATCTGACAGGTCACATACTGTAAGATGCCACATGTACATTTTATTAGAAGCTCCTAGAGAAAAACGAAGACTTGAAGGAATGTTCATTGTTCAGTGTAGCTCTGTGTTTATGTAAACCACCACACACAGTGCGTTTAAAAGAGTGACTGAGAGATGTTCCCACCGGTGAGAGGACTGTCACAACTGTTCTCCAACAACAATTGGAGTTTCCATTTGTTTTGATTCATCGCAGAGAAACGGAAGGGTTGTGGCTGCTGGACACACTGCCGTATTTATTCCTGAGTCTGAAATGTATGTTTTGATAGACAGGAGGGGGGCTATCGCGGCCTCCCTACAACAGGCCTTGGCCACCATCAGACTTTCCACCAGTAGCACGTTTGATGATGATGGTGCCTGGGCTGGAAAGTTTGAAACCCAAGCCTCGCCCAGCTCCAGGAAAGGAGGAGGACATATTGGACGAGGGGCAATGACAGCCACATTCACACAGCCCTATATATCGTTTCTGTTTGACCAGGCCGTCCCTTGTTGCAGTGTCCATAATGTTTTTCACAGCAGCAGTTTTTCTCAAACGACTTATATCAAAGAGTATTCTACTAAAAGTTCAGCTCCTGCGTGAGTTATAAATTGCACAAAAATGGCCACCGCTTTGCTTTATTTGAATACCATGATCACCAGTTTTGTTTTTTGGTTTTTTGTTTGACTTTTTTCCCTCTGTCTGAAATGGATAACTGGCCCTGCAACAGTTTTTACCACCCACCCTCGTTGGTGTGAAGGGGAATGAGGAGACATACCAAGATGATTAGGCCGGGGCTCTGTCTCAGATTTTCTGTCTGGGCTGCTTGAAGTGTGCCAGTGGCTGTGGCAGTCTGTGCTATGGTAGGAGAGGGAGTGCAGTTGGACTGGTGGGAGAGAGAGAGGCGGGGCGGGGGAGGGGGGAAGAGGCTGAAGTGTGCTGTGCATCTGTGGAGGCCAGACAGCTGGGTGAGGTGGGGGGATGTGTGGGTTGGGGGGTGCACAGACGGAGACGCAACCTTGACCGTGCCTCTGTTCTTTCCAGGGCTCCGCTACGATACACTCCCGCTGACATTTGAGCGCCGGACGGGTACAAACCTTTCGTTGTGAGGAGAACAACAGGTGATACATTTGAGCGAGCGAGCGAGCGAAAGAGAGAGGGAGAAAGAGAGACAGAGAGGCAGGGAGAATGAGACATGACACCATGACTGAACACAACATCTGTTTGGTCTGAAATAAATCTCGCGCTCCTCAGCGGAGTGATTAGTGTCTTCCGCCCCGTTCCGTTACTGTACGTGGCCCCCTCAGCTGTGGCAGTGCTGCCTCGTGCCTCACTGCTCCACGTCTACCCCCTCTCGCAGACGCCGATGACTGAGCGCAGACTGTCAGAGCACAGACATTACACTTAGCTGACGCTCTTATCCAGAGTGACTTACAGATATTTACAGGGTTTCAGTTATCGTCCCTGGAGCAGTGTGGGGTTAGATGCCCTGCTTGAGAGCATCTCAACCATGGGTAGGGCGGGATTCGAACCTGTGACTCTCCAATCCCAAGACCAACTCCCTAACCACTAGACCACAGCTGCCCCCTCTACCTCCTCTCGCAAACACAGATGACTGAAACCAGACTATCAGAGCGCAGACTGGGCCGTTGGGCCGTTGGCTGCTGTGGCCAGCTGCTCTGTAAATCGGTCTGTAAATCGCGCTGTAAATCGCAGACAGACTCTCGCTGAGGAACACAGAGAGAAAGTCTGCAACACTAGTGTGCTCTCACAGAAAGCTCTGTAAATCACGCATGCTGCTGGCAGGCGGCCTCTTGTCTTAGCTCTGAAGACACCAGCAGATACGGCCTTCCCTCCTACCCTACCCCACCCCTCCCAACCCCCTCCTCCTCCCCAAACAACCCATGTGCCATAACAACCCAACAACGCCTTCCACCCAAGCGTGTTATCAAATTAGATGTCTAAGAACAGGCCCTGAGCTGCTCAAGAAAATGAGTGTGTGTTTTTTTTTTTTTTTTTTTTACCTTATCGCCATCTGGCTTCTATCAATGACACAACGTGCAGAGGGAGCCAAGCAGGGGAGTCTTGTGTGTTTGATGTCCCAGAGCGCTGCCAGGACCTCCTGCTTGCTCTGCTGTGCATTGTGGGATGGGCCTTCACCAGGGTTCACCCCGGATCACTGCAAACTTTGATCAGCGGGCCAAGACACCAGAGCCAGTCACTCAGGATGCTGCTCTGAAACCTCGCCTGGTGGTGTGGTGTGGTGTAGTGCGGTGTGGTGTGGCTTTGTTTCTGTTCACGCCCAGAGACTCTAATAACAATGACTTAATTAAAATTTCCGACGCAGGCATTAGATAAGCTTGCGTTACTTAAGAAGGAAAAATACGTTTATATAACGTTAAACGCTACCGCTCGGACCTCTGCGGTTCATATGACCCCCGTGGTGGTGCGGCCGCATTCCAGTGTTGATGAGAGCCTCTCAGAAGATCCCGCCGCCGCTCCTCCGAGACTCGTTTCTCTCCTGCGCTTCCTCTTGCCCACTTCCTGGCTCCCCCCGGCCTGCACGCACTGCCGTCCTCCTCCTCCTCCAATGCTCGCCACAGCCCCCCCCTCACCTACCCTCACCTCCCACAGATTAGCATCTCCCTCGCAGGAAGCTTGAACTGTGGGGAGGAAGGCGAGAGCTCTCAAGGTTCACAAATAGAAACTCCTCATTGTGCTCGCTGCAGCATGGGCCCCAGGCTTTGGCACCACCCAACGCCTTCCCAGCAGGCATCCCTGGATGGAGCCTCCGAGTTCATTTAAACTTTAAAGGGACGCGCGTGTGTGTGTGTGTGTCTGTGTCTGTGTGTGTGTGTGTGTGTGTCTGTGTGTGTGTGTGTCTGTGTGTGTCTATGTGTATATGTGTGTGTGTGTGTGTGTGTGTGTGTGTGTGTCTCTGTATGTTGGTGTGTCTGTGTGTGTGTGTGCCTGTATGTTGGTGTGTCTGTGTGTATGTGTGTGTGTGTGTGTGTGTGTGTGTGTGTATGTGTGTGTGTGTGTGTGTGTGTGTGTGTGTGTGTGTGTGTGTGTGTGTGTGTGCCTGTATGTTGGTGTGTATGTGTGTGTCTGTGTGTGTGTGTGTGTGTGTGTGTGTGTGTGTGTGTATGTATGCCTGTGTGCCTGTGCCTGGGTGTGTGTGTGTGTGTGTGTGTGTGTGTGTGTCCACACCATGATTGCCAAAAGACCAAGTCTTTCCATCAGCTACTGACATCTGCTAAGTTGGTAATAGTTATACGACTTCAGAACTGGTTAAGCAAATGGGACTGTTAAAGCAGTTAAAATAGCTTTTTATTTCAAAATTGGATATACATAGTACAACTGTGCTTACTGTAGCTGGGAATCCTATTGGAAGTCATGCGGTCTTAGTCCCAGGAGGAAATCGATTGATGCCCCAGTAAATTCAGTAAAAACAGATCTCATGGAATGCTTCGTGATTTTTTTTCCCCCTCCCTTTCAAACAGCAAAGGTCAAATGGTATATTTGTATCCCAGTTGTGCTCTAGATATTTCTCACTTAGCTCTCTCCTTTGGTCTCCTTGTGTTTGGTTTCATTGGACCTGGGTTTTAGGGGCCGGCTGGAAAAGTAGAATAAATCTTAGCCGGGCCCTTTGTGGAGGAGCTGACTTAATTACAATAGCAGGGCTATTGGTCTGGCACGACCGAGAGGAGAGGTGATTTATTATTAAAGCTTTGAAATGCTTACCTCAGGGCAGAACAATTGCTTTAAGCCTGAAATATGCCTTACCATCTTTAGGATCCTCCAAATCCCCCGCGTCATCCTTCCTTAAGTGAGCAGTTTTCAACAGCCCTAAAAAGCGTCAATTCTTATTTTCTCTCTCTGCGTAGGATCTGAGTCAGGTGGGGCTTTCTCAGCTTTGTTTTGCTGTCGTTGACGTCGACTTTCTGGACACTGACTTTTCTCTTTCACATATGGACAAACCACATCTAATGTCTACACAAATACTGCATCCACATGATATACCACAGCCTTCGCTGAGTTGAAAGGGTGAACCTCACTACCACAGGAACCTGGACAGCATGAAAATGGCTTTTTTCAGTGACTGTGTGCGTTCCAATTGTGATTTTAAAGCCCTCAGAGAAACAAAGACCAGCTCGAAAAAGATCCTTGCCAAAAGGATGCTTGTAACTTGTTTGGATAGGACAGAGGGTAGTATTATGAAAGATCATGTGATAATTGAATTGGCCCTTCATTAGTGGAATGTTTCTGGTTTTACTGGCAGAGAACCTGGGCCAGGAACACAAATCAGTTGTCTTTTTTTTTTTTTACCATATCCTGCTTGACTTACCATCAGGTCGAGAGAGAGAGAGAGAGAGAGAGAGAGAGAGAGAGAGAGAGAGAGAGAGAGAGAGAGAGAGAGAGAGAGAAACAAAGAGAGAAACAAAGAGAGAAACAAAGAGAGAAACAAAGAGAGAAACAAAGAGAGAAAAACAGACAGAGGGAAAGAGAGAGAGAGAGAAAGTGAGAGAGAGTTACAAAAAAGACAGAGAGAAACAGAGAGAGAAAGAAAGAGATAGAGAGGGAGAGAAAAAGAGAGAGAGATAGCGTGAGAGAGAGAAAGAGAGAGACAGAGAAAGAGAGGGAGGGAGAGAGAGAGAGAGAGAGAGAGAGAGAGAGAGAAAGGAAGAGGCTGTAGGGGATTGGATGTGTTCAGAGACAAAGCGTTCGGCTCCCTGGAGAGCTGTACTGTATTTGGTGGAAGGCTGCCAGCTGGAAAGGGTGTGTTACAGGCTCTCGAGCAGAACAATGCGGAGGAGCATCCTGCCTCCACTGCCCGGCCCCCTGGACCTCAGCAAGACCTGAGAGAACATTTGCTCGACTAGAATAATATTTTGAGTGGCATGCGGTTAAATTATAAGCAGCCGAACTCACGTCGCCAACGAGGAAATAGTGTGTGTGTGGTGATAATGTAAACGAAATAAGTTCCTTCTAATGGGGGCGAGCCTGTTCTGAAGCATCTGTTTGCATTTGATAAGAGGAATACTGCACAGTTTGATTTTAATCCTTGCGATGCAACTGCAATTGCACCTAAACACCCTCTTTCTCTCCATCCAACAGATATCTACACTAAGACGCCAAATAAGGACTGTTTACCCTTCAGTGCCTGATAATGCAGAGAAGCAGGCTCAGAGCCTGTTCGTCCAAGAGGTAAGATAACTCCAAGGGCATTAAACCTTCAACATGAGCCCTCGTTACATTGATGCAAGAATTGCCTAATGGGTTTTAAACAGATGTTGGCATTGGTTTTGCCTCGTTATTATGTGTTGGTGCACCATGCACCACTCCAAGAGTCATGTGAGTAGTGAGATGCACTAGAAGGTTCCGCATGATTTTACTTCCAAACTCTTGACCCGGCACAGACACGCATGGCAGTCCGCACCAGATAAGTGGATGTGGAAAACACACACACACACACAACCCCCCACACATACACACACACACACACACACACACACACACACACACACACACTGCTCTCTGAAGATTTTTATTCTTTGTTTATAGAGCCCCAAGCCTGGCCAAGGCATGCCTCCATTCCACCTAGCAGTACTCTGTGACACAATGGTGCTTTATTATCCTGGAGGCAGCAGCTGAGCTCTGATGGGCCCATTGATGGAAATTGTCCAGTTGATGAAAAAACAAGTCATTTCAAAACAGCCAAAACGTCTGAAAAGTTTGATTGCCATGTAATGATTTGGAAGACATTTATGAGACAAAGCCAGTTCCACCCACTACACTTGGGTGTTGCTGTTGCCTCTGTGTGACAGGGAGAATTCAGAATCAGAAATATAATATGTGCTATTTTATGTCTAAGGGGCAAATGCAGCCGACTGTAACCTCATCACCTTCATGAAGTAGATCGCCAGCAGGGCCAGGGTTTGAGTAGGCCAGGGTCTAAGGAGGCCAGGGTTGGAGTAGGGCCAGGGTTTGAGTAGGGCCAGGGTTTGAGGAGGGCCAGCGTTTGAGTAGGGCCAGGGTTTGAGGAGGGCCAGGGTTTGAGTAGGGCCAGGGTTTGAGTAGGCCTATGTTTGAGTAGGCCAGGTTTTGAGGAGGGCTAGGGTTTGAGTAGGCCAGGTTTTGAGGAGGGCCAGGGTTTGAGTAGGCCTATGTTTGAGTAGGCCAGGGTTTGAGTAGGCCAGGGTTTGAGTAGGGCCAGGGTCTAAGGAAGGCCAGGGTCTAAGCAGGGCCAGTGTATGAGTAGGGCCAGGGTTTTAGTAGGCCAGGGTTTGAGTCATGAGCTGCAGAGTTGCAGAGTTGCAGGGTCAGCAGGTGCTGTAGGTCAAGCACAGCAGAGTGACATCAGGAGCACAGCTGTGTGGAGGCGCCCCTCCTAGAGACTCCTCTCAGGTCCCCGCTCGCCTCCTCACGATCAGGTTGCTGCCCGTGAGCAGGAGGACTCCCCTGTCAGGCCGTTTCTTGTAAAGCCCACACCCCTGTCCTTAAACATAAATACGACACTGTTGTTCATATCACTGGAATGTCTAACAGTGAGCAGATGTGCATCCCTGAGTTTAGGGGGTAGGTGAGTGGGCGTTTCTGTCTCTCTCTCTCTCTCTCTCTCTCTCTCTCTTTCTCTCTCTCTCTCTCTCTCTCACACTGTCTCTCTCACTCTTTCTCTCGCACTCTCTGACTTTCTCTCGCACTCTCTCACTCTCACACTCTCTCTCTTTCTCTCTCTCTTTCTCTCTCTCTATCTCTCTCTCACTCACTCTCTCTCTGTCTCTCTCTCTCTCTCTCTCTCTCGTTGTTGATATCCTGAGCTGGAGAGGGGCTAGCTGTGAGTCTCCCTCTCTGCCTGCAACGGCACGGGAGCTACTCTGTGAAAGCGGCTTTTGTCTGGCGGAGAGAAGAGGCTCCCAAAAGCAAACACAAGTGCTCTGCCTCTGTCTTCCTATCCCCTCAGCACTCAATGACTCCTGTTTGCAGGACCAGGGCCTCACTGAACAGCTGTTTTGAAGCGGACTGTGTCGTTATTGTTTTTAGATTTAGGACCCTGGTTTGTTTTAGGACACGCCCTGAGGCATTTTGTGGTTAGCATGAGTCAGGTTACTAAGTTTTGCTTTTATAGTTTCATTAGTCAACAGCGATAAAAATGTTTGACAAATAAATGTCTGATTGTTTACTCGTATTGTTTTCATAAAGCACTCCTTTATATCGGCCAGCTCTAATGGGTTGGTAAGTTTCAGCTCTTGGTCTAAGGAAGCTTTTCAATTAAGGTTTTTTTTTTCCTCTCAACAATCAGTCATGTCATTGTTTTGTAATGTAAATCAATAAGGGTGCTGGCCAGCGAGTTTCAGAGCAACTTACAGCTCATTAAGACCCAAATCACACAGCTTTAAAGCTTTCTACTGTTTGCTCCAGAGAAGTATTCCCTTTGATCCGAGCTTCCATTAAAGAGTCTAATCTGATTGGACAGAGAGGAGAGGATCCACAGAAAGACCGGTTCTGTTAGGAAGCCCGAAATTTCCTAAACTTCAAAATATGGTTTGAAAACAAAAATAAAGTCTTTTTGCAGGCTGCCAAGGGTTCCTTCCTGAATTACCATATTTCTCTTGTGTGACTGGTCACTAACGACAAC
Organism: Coilia nasus; assembly: GCA_027475355.1. NCBI lineage: Eukaryota > Metazoa > Chordata > Actinopteri > Clupeiformes > Engraulidae > Coilia > Coilia nasus. The sequence goes on from CM050213.1 coordinate 4,860,871, forward strand.
CAATTCTGCCTCTCCACAGTGCATCAAGAGCTACAACTCTGACTGGCACGTCGTTAATTATAAGTATGAGGATTACTCAGGAGACTTCCGCCAGCTCCCCAAGTAAGCTAAGCCCTTTGTTCATGGTTATGTCAGCATTGTCCCCCTGGGTTTTCGTGTGTGACAGAGCCCAATCCCTATGCTGGGGCGTGTTCACACAGGCTTTATTCTAGAGAGCAGCAATGTTGCCGTCTCTCACTTAGAAACCCACCCTGGTTGGGTGTTGAACATTGCTGGCTCTGTGTGTGTGTAATCATTAAAATATGTGAGCTCTTGGACGGATATTGCGTGACTTCATAACATGGAAATTCACATTCACTGGAGATTTGCAGTAACAATAGAATGAGGAGGAAGAGCAGAGTTCTTTCACTAATTTTGCCGACATGGCATAAACACAGCCATTGTTGAAGCTGAAGTTGGGTCAAGGTGAAGTTAAAAAGAGTCATTCATTAAAAAGTCAGCAGAGCACTGATGGGGGCATGGGAAAGCCCCTCATGAAATAAAGCATATTGCAAGCTGATCACAAAATCAGTTGCTTTAGCATTAGTGCTCAATAATTCTACATTTTATTTGTGAACACCTTTCAAAACACACAAGGTCACTTTGTAGTGAAACAAAATTACAAACAAATTAATGGTACACAAGTTTACTGTACATAACACACAGCATTAAATAGGAATAAATTATTGGCTAAATCATTTTAAATATCTGGTAACACTTTCTATGAAGCTTGTATTTATTCATAAACACATTTATAAAGGCTTATAATCGGTTCATAAAATATGTAAAGTGTTCATGACTGTGCTCTTAAGACATTATAATGCTATGTCATAAGCCTTGTTCCAACTTCATGCATTTCTGGTAATAAAGCTTTACCTGCCTTGCGAGTGCAGTCAAATAATTTTAACCATTATTAAGCTTTTGAAGGTATAATAATCCTTCATGAATGAGCTTTATAGAAAGTGTTACCAAATATCTCTTATTAATTTGCAATATTTTTTCTAGTCTACTCATTGTGATTTTTGTTGTAATGAAACCATTATTGTTGCACCATACAGCAAGGTATCCAGACCAGATAAGCTGGCAGTGCATGTGTTTGAAGTGGATGAAGATGTGGACAAAGATGAGGTGAGAGAGATGGTTTTCTTTTTCCGATTTTCCGACCTCTGGTAAAGTCATTCCATATGCTGAATTTCAACTAATCAGTTCCAGCCTAAATTCTGGCTGTCTTACAACACCTCCATCCTTAGTCAGGGGAAAAATGATTTTGGAAGACTGTGAAGATGACTATGGCATAGAACAACGCTCACAATCCCACTGCCGTGGCCAGGTTAATCCGGCTGCTTCAGCAATTGTCGATTCTGACAGTCGAGACCCCATTGTTCCAGAGTCCCCAGTGAAATCATGGACCTGCAGAAGCAATAGGAACAGCCTTTTCCAGACTCACTGAGACCCTCAGAAGTCTTTTTTACGATTATCGTTATTCTTTTAACCTTTATCCTCTTTAAACTTCACCAAAACAACCACAGCATGCGTCAACCCATGCTTGCCTTTCATCTATAAACATCATGTATTGTTAAATAAATAAGCCTTCACAAAACACAGTATCGGTCAGGTGGATGCAGTCCAAAGAATACTAAGACAAGGAGATAATTGCCAGACTGAAGTATTTCTTGTCTAGACACACTGTCTCCCAGAACTCTTTCCAAAAACTCTACACATCCAAATCTGAGAAGGTACAGTTTCAGTGTCTGACTCTGATAAGGCACTGATCAACCTTTCCTGTTTTAAGTCAGCTTGTGAAAGCTCAGGCGTGATTTTAAAGCATTGTTGTTTTACAGAATGACTCATTATAGGGTGACATACAAGGTGCTGTAAGCTGCTTTGAGACGGTGAAAACTTTTTTGTTTGCAGAGTGTCTGTGCCTTGCAGGTTTTTAAGCAGACCTTTTAACCAGGAGACCCAGTCCAGAACCTCTGCTTTCACTCTGTCATCTCTTACGAAGCTTTATTATTAAATTTAACCCTGGATGATTTCAATACTGCAAATAAACATCCATTGAATCAGTAAAACTGTCGTCGCCCTTTGAGGCTGTTAAGGGGAGTGAACGAAAGCCTGGAACAGGGTCACCTGCCGTAAACTCCTCACTCGGAAGGCTGACTGGAATATTCCATTTGTGCTTTGTAGTTCCCTCTGGTCCATTCTCTATTTTAGTCCTCTGTTGTTTTCCGAACCTCTCCGCCACTTTCTTTCTGAGTCCTCGCAGATGCTCCATTTCCAGTCAGCCCCAGTGTTTCAGTCAGGCCTGCTCTTTTTTACTGAGGGTCGTGACCTCTCCTGAGCAGCTGGTCTGTGAATGAGCCGACGAGTGGAAGCCCACTCACTTCCACCAGAGGCCATGGCCTCCCATTGGGGCAGGGGTGTCCATGAAGTTTGCCTGTTCACAACTCCATTCAGAATCACCTCTCACCTTTCTCCCCAACCCCGTCCGTAGAGGAATGTTCAGCAGCAGCCAAGTAAAGCCCAACAAAAGGCTACTTGCATGCACACACATAACAAAACCCAGGCAGCTAGCAGTACTGATGGTGAGACAATGTTCCCAGGAATCCTTATCTAAACCTACCTATGTTAGTCCAGGCTTTGGTCTTGTTTGAAATCATCTGGCTGGGTATTGACTGGCTTAGAGCAATGCATTCTGGACTTGAAATGTTGACACATTTGGACAATCCCGTCCAAACGTCAGCGTCCCACATGGGTGGGTACGATGTGGTATGGTGATGTTCCGTCCAAAAAAAAAGTCATTATTTCAAGTCCAGAATGCATTGCTTTAACCCGGCCAGACAATTTCAAACAAGCCCTCTATCTTGCGTAAATGCAGGAGATGGGCCAAGGTGTTGCCTCAGCTTGGCCCATCACCTTGAATGTGTAATGCCCTGCCATCTTGGCGGAAATTGTTTTGCTTGTTTTTTGTGGACCTTGGCGTTGCATGGCAACACAAAGGAGAGCTAAGGGGGCAACACTTAAGGTTTGGCTGGATCTCCTCTGAGGAGTGGAAGCAGGTTTTGAGAGCTTCCAGACGTTCTCTCTGAAGTCTCCACACTACAAAAAAACACATCTTATCCTCTGCCAATTCCTCAAAAACCTCCCTGACACCGCGAGAGGGGAAACAATAAAAATGAAACCAGTCACATCATGTCATCCTCAGAAAGAGATTCATTACAATTTATGAAAACTGTCTCTGACAGCTATCACACCGCTGTAGCGTGTCAAAGGAAAGCTGCCCAAACCCATCCTGACAAAAGTTCTAATGAGAGAGAACTGATAGGAACCAGCACTGCTGACTCTGACACTTACATCATCCCATTCAACACTCACCTCATCCCATTCAACACTCATACAGCACGGTTCAGATTAAATATGTGACTCTCCCCGCTTATTAAGAGTAAAGGTCCATTCACACCGAGAATTATAACAATAATGACAACTATAACTGCAACGATATGGGCGTCCACACTGAAGAACGACATTTTAACGGCAACATTCTAGTCATGATTTGACCATCTAATAGAACGTGGCATCCTGGGAATTCTTATGAATTCTAATTGGCTGAGAGTGCATTTATAGTTCATAAAATCAGTCTGAAAGTGATCCCAACAATATCATTCAGCCTGTCGTTGTTGTTATAGTTGATAAGTGAACAGCACCATTCACTAAGGTTAAAACGATTTTTACAAAGTTATAGTTATAATTATCTTTATAGCTATCGTTCTAGGTGTGAATGGCCCTTAATAGCCATGCCTGAACTCAACTCTGTCTTTCATTGTCCACTGTAGTGGTCAGTGCCCTCAGCCATAGCACAGTAGCCTTGACTCTCTCCATATCTACTCCTACAACAGCAGCAAGGCAGCTTTTCATTGATGTTGCAGCCAAAGGGAGTCTGGTCTGGTTGCGGTGTTTATTTATCTAAATGTATCAAAGAGAAGGCCAGGAAGAGGGTTGACGGAGGCACCAATGAGTCGCCCCTCTCTCTCTCTCTCTCTCTCTCTCTCTCTCTCTCTCTCTGTCTCGCTCTCTCTGTGTTTTCTGAGCCTTTCATCTGCTGTTTGTGCAGGACACGGCCTCCCTTGGGTCCCAGAAAGGGGGCATCAGCAAGCAGGGCTGGCTCTACAAAGGCAACATGAACAGTGCCATCAGTGTGACCATGAGGGTAAGAGCACCATGTTTTAAAGCAACACTAAGTAGTTTTTCTTCGGTCAGCCTACAGGTTGGAAGCGGAATTTTTCCTCATAGAGAACTATAGACAGGTCCACTCCTCCAAACTTATTTAGTGTGGTTATAGCCTATGGCTGGCGGCAAAGCAAATTCAGAAGTGCCTTTCACTCTGTTACAAGTTGATGAACCACTGAAACGATTTTGGAAACATTATTTTAAGGTTGAAAAAACTACTTAGTGTTGCTTTAAGTGTGCGTGAGATTTGTTTGTCAAATGCAGAATTTTGTGTGATGCTGTATTTGTATTTAACTTTAACTTTTGTAATGTCTCGATATGGTGCTGTACATGTATTTAACTTGTGTCTTGTCTCCTTGCAGTCTTTCAAGAAAAGATACTTTCACCTCACCCAGCTGGGGGATGGGTCCTACAACCTGAACTTCTACAAGGACGAAAAGATCTCCAAGGAGCCCAAGGGGACGATATTCCTTGACTCCTGCATGGGCGTGGTGCAGGTAAGGCGCCGTCTGACACGAGACCGATGTGCATAATCAGAATCCAGTACGGCCGCGGAATGCCATTCCACCTCTGGGCGTAGAGGTAACGATGATATGTGGGCCGTTACGGGGTCCCATCCCATGACGCTCCTTTTCACGCTCCAGTAACGTGATCCGCGATCTGCGTATCTGCGCTCTTCCGCCCACGACTCCTCCAAGGTCACGCCGGACCGAAATGCTGACGGCAGGCTGCCAGGGGGACGTGGGGAGAGGGCGGGGGCCCACGTTCAGAGCATCAATCAATAACACTCGCTACCAGGCTCCCCGGGGGAAGATCTCTCTCAGTACGGAGACAGAAAGATGGAAAGAGCGCAGGCCTGTTCTGTTCTGTTTTCTGCTCCTCACAAGCACACGCTGAGGTCTGATAGATGACACAGGTCTAATTTCCTTCAGCGTAAACTTTATGCGCACCGACCAGCGGAGCGGCTAATCTTACCCACCGGACGTGGTTTTGTTTCTCTCCAGCGGGACGCCGAGAGAGCCTCTCCCTGCTTGCCCCAGGAAGGGTGGGAGTCGGTCGGTGGGGTGCAGTGGATGCGGTCCATATGGTGGGTCACTCTGGGCCAGCTGTGGCATCCCAGAACCCCTCTCCTTCCCTCCCCCGCCCCACCATCAGCCTCTCCACAACCACCACCACACCACCACCTCCCTGACATGCGGTGCAGCGCTGAGGCTGCAATGAAAACAATCCGCCTGCTCACTGCACTAGGCCATCTGGGAAAAATAACCGATTCCCCGCTCTCCGTGGGGACACCCCACCCCACCCCAGCCCCCACCTCTGCCCCATTTATACGCCATATTTGCAGCCTTTCAGTCAAGCTATAGAATGTCTGTGCTGTCCTATCTATGATTGGTCGACAGAGTGCCTAGCCGCTAGCTACACGACAAACCATTCGGCTCACAGCTCACTGTAAGCTCACAATCAAAGCAGTTTATCTAAGAACAGCCAGGGCCAAGTGATCTAAGGGCACGGTTATAAATGTGCTGAAAAGTCTAAATTTGCTGTCGCAGAGGTATTTAAACAGCATTGATTTCAGCTAATCTGTTCTGCAGCACCTTCACGCTTGATATGGAGTTTCGTGTGTGTTTTTCCACACTGCTGCCCTCATTCTGTCCCAGTGTCTTGTCTGTTTTCCATTCCAGCGCTGTGAAGCCCCCGGGTGAGCCTGAGAGCGCAGCCTAATTAGAAACCACAATAACTAACTGGCTCTCCGCAGAACCTGCAGTGGATCTGGCACACAAACCCCTAACACACACACATATGTGGACATATATGCATACACACACACACACACGCACACACATACACAAACACCTAACACACACACATATGTACACATATATGCACATACACACACACATGCACACAAACACAGAGCATGGAAGTTGAATCAGTTGCTCACACTCACAACCCAGTGGCTGGTCTGAGTCTTGTCTGCAGAAGATCTGTCCACATTCTCACTGGTCTAGTATCCCGAAAGGCTCTTTTGTTATTCAGCTGGGATGTCTGCAGGTATTATATTCGACACCATGCAGGCTTGCAGGACCCATTCTTTCCATGATGATAGAAACAGATACAGAGCACCCAAAAAGCCTCCAAATCTCCTGCAGTGCTTCATATATAAGGGAGTTACCATTATTCTGTGCTGAAGTATTGGAGCTCCCAGGGTTTATTTTAGGCATCTGCACAGTTCAGCCCTAGTGGAGCTGGGTGGGAGTATTACTCTCCTGGAGTGACTGGATGATAAAACCATATTTGTCTGAAAACAGCCTCTGCTAGCCAATCAGAAGCCTAGGCAAACAGGAAACAGTTTATTTTTGACTGTATTACTGGTCTTATTTTAAGATCGCTGCACCCTGATAGCCCAATTAATGGCTCTTGTCAGTGGAATTCGCCCAAACTCCCCTGTGGAGGGTGGGAGATTGGAGGTTGCAGGGTGGTGGCTGACTAGCTTACAGAAGCATCCCCACGCAGTGTGTGTAATGTGTTTATCTGACTCCCACTCGCGCCTGACTTAATGGCAAACCATTTGCCAGAGTCTCCATGCACTCCCTGTTGTGTGGAGGTGGTTTGCACAAGAGAGGAATTAGGCTGTCTCACAAATGGCCTGGCTCCTGTCTCATGTAGGTAGGGTGGGCCTACAGGGAGTCATGGAAACCAGCCGTTAGCCTCGGTCGGCCCTTGACCCTCCCAACTGTGGTGTCTGTAAGAATGCTGGGATGCAGCTCCAGCAGCCTGGGCAACTGCGCACTAGGAGTTCACCTGGCACAGTGTGTCTCTTAGAATGGTTTTTAAGAGCCATGAACGTAGCCTTCAAATCATATAAAAATAACTGGAATTTTTACACTTATTTAAACGTGTTTATATGTGTTATTACATTACATTACATTACACTTAGCAGACGCTTTTATCCAAAGCGACTTACAAAAGGAGGACATAAAAGCAAACAGATGTGTAGAGAACATTGAAGGTACCTATGTAAAGAGATGGTTAGTAGAATTTGGTTTTGTTAAGCAGTCTCGGAAAAGAAGGGTCTTCACAAGCTTTTTGAAGGTCGAGAGGGAAGTTGCTGCTCTTGTAGGGATTGGTAGGTTGTTCCACAACTGAGGGACAACAACCGAGAAAAGTTTAGAGTGACCTCGCTTTGTCTTGGGAGAGGGTACGGCCAGGCGGTTCGTATTGGAGGATCGCAGCATTCTGGACGGGATGTAAGCATTCAGTATGACGTTGAGATAGGTGGGGGCGGATCCAGAAGTGACTTTGTAGGCTAGAGTCAAAGCTTTGTGTTGAATTCTGGCAGCCACCGGGAGCCAATGCAGGTTGATGAAGAGAGGAGTGACATGCGACCTTTTGGGTTGATTGAAAACCAGTCGTGCTGCTGCATTCTGAACCATTTGCAATGGTTTGATTGCACAAGCAGGAAGGCCAACCAGAAGGGCGTTGCAATAGTCGAGGCGAGAGATGACCATAGCCTGAACCAGAAGCTAAGTAGCATATTGGGTCAGGTACGGTCTGATTTTTCTAATGTTGTATAGCGCATAACGGCATGACCGCGCTACGGAGGCAATGTGGTCAGAAAAAGATAGCCGGTCATCAATCACGACGCCGAGGTTTTTAGCAACCTTGTTCGGAGCAATCGTGACAGTGTCCATATTCAGGCTGATATCATGGTGGATTGACTCCTGGGCTGGGATCACCAGGAGTTCAGTCTTAGACAGATTGAGCTGGAGGTGGTGTTCCTTCATCCATGCAGAGAGTGCGGAGAGACAGGCAGAGATGCGTGCAGAGACTGTGGTGTCATCTGGTCGAAACGACAGTGTGTTATACACACTCTCTCTCACACACAAAGACTGTAGCACACACACACACACACACACACACACACACACACATACACAGAAACACACACACACACACACACAAACAAACACACATACACAAAGACTGTAGCACACACAAACACACACACACACACACACACACACACACAAACAAACACACATACACAAAGACTGTAGCACACACACACACACACACACATACACAAAGACTGTAGCACACACACACACACACAGACTGTAGCACACACAATCCTACCTGGCCCCAAGTGGTGTTGGTCTACTTACTGGGTTTTTTTCTGCTCTCTTGGAAGTGCGGTAATGTCTTCGTCTGGCACGTGGAAACCATTTCCCTCCCTCTGCCCTTTCCCACCCTGACGTCCAACAGAAAAATCCACAGCGCGTCCATCTCTGCTTGCCCTCAAATCCTCTTAAATGCACGATAAAGCCCATTTAATGCCTCAGTAAGTGTAGGAATTCAGAGCATCAAGATGCCCTCCCTCTGTGTGAAGCTGAGAGAGGTTGCATACCTCATGTGCACAGCCAAAGTCCTTCTAGACAAGCCCCTGCACTCGGCGGCCATATTGGCAAGGCTTTCAGGCATCTATTTCAGGTTAATAAGACCAGGCCCTACCTAAATGAATGGTAAGACAGCAGTATATGCACTCTATGTGCACAGCCAAAGTCCTTCTAGACAAGCCCCTGCACTCGGCGGCCATATTGGCAAGGCTTTCAGGCATCTATTTCAGGTTAATAAGACCAGGCCCTACCTAAATGAATGGTAAGACAGCAGTATATGCACTCTATGTGCACAGCCAAAGTCCTTCTAGACAAGCCCCTGCACTCGGCGGCCATATTGGCAAGGCTTTCAGGCATCTATTTCAGGTTAATAAGACCAGGCCCTACCTAAATGGATGGTAAGACAGCAGTATATGCACTCTCTCTCACTCACTCGCCCTTTTTCTCACAGGTTATTTTCAACTGCGCACATGCATTGCTTCAGTTTCCGGCAAGTTTGGTACAGCGGAGCACAATACTGCAACATGATTGGACCATTTGCACAGCCAGTTGCACAGTTTGGCAGATGATTGGCTCTTGGCAGCGGAACAGGCGGGATATTTGCAGGCATCCGCCATCTTGGCATTACAAAGTGCCCCCATGCGTTTCTATGGACGATTTCTTCAGCGCACTGTCTCCTCCTGTGTAAGGAAGTCTCTGGCAGAGCATCCTGTGTTTTCCTGTCTCCCCCTTTTATTATCAGCATATCTGAGGTGGAAGCAGATGGAAGGGCACTGAGTCTCCACTAATATGGACTAGACATGCAGGGGGAGATGTGGACAGAGTTTGTTTTTTCCCGAAGCCAATGCCCAGACTGGCACCAAAAGAATCGTAAACGACCACGGCGTCTGCCTTCTGGTGACTTGGCCAATTTCACGATGTTAACTTTGGATGATGGGCTGGAACATTCTGTTTGGACCCTGCTGTATTCACAGTCAGACTTTTGTTTCTGATCCCTCCAAAAGCACCTCTCTAAATATGCAGATGAATTCAGCCAACACAGAAAGCCCTGACGCAGACTGTTAGGTTTTTGAAAGTCAAACCATTTTTTGTTTTTTTCCCCCTCCAAGTAATCCTTTACCCGTTGATTTGAAATCTTTGTCTCCATCTCCTAGAATAACAAAGTCCGCCGCTTCGCGTTCGAGCTGAAGATGCAGGATAAGAGTACGTACCTGCTGGCCGCGGACAGCGAAGGGGAGATGGACGACTGGATCAGCACCCTCAACAAGATCCTCCATTCCAGCTTCGAGCTAGCCATGCAGGAGAAGAGGAACGGAGACCTTCATGATGGTGTGTATGTGTGTGTGTGTGTGTGTGTGTGTGTGTGTGTGTGTGTGTGGTCATGTATTTCTATGCTTGTGAGGGCCAAATGTCCTCACAACAATAGGAAAACTTGAAAAAATACACTTGTGACAACATTATGATGGTCCATCCTCACAACAGTGTCACAACCTCACAACAGTGTTTTCGGTAACACTTTACAGATCAGTAATAAGTAGGTAATTTTATAGTAATTTATACCTAATTTTATGGTAATAATAATTTTTAACCACATATTACAAGTAATAACGGTGCAGTTTCCAGACAATTACTGTGCAGTTTCTAGGCAATAACAATGCAAACTGCTTGGTATACAGCTGTATTGTTTCTGTTACTACACTGAAACAAATGAAGTAATTTCACACAAACTACATGGTATCAGGGCTGTAAAATACACTATCGCATGTTCCTACTTAATTTCTCAGCTGCGTTGATATACCCACCAAGTATCCTCTTTCTGACAGTTAGTGTTGTTTTGTGTAATTACCTTGAAAGACATTGTGCAATTTTAGGGAAATTGCAGAGTATGAGGGCTGTGAAATGCAGAATCACCTATTTCCACTCAGTTACTTAGAAATTTAAAAAGGAACGAATGGTAGTGAATGACCCACAAAGGTTCACTTTATTGAACATACATATTGCAAAAAAATTGTTCTGTTACAGGTAGCATGGGGTATGATGAGAACAAACAATAAGGACTATAAACTCTGAACTCGTAATTGCCTTGCTAGTAACATCATTGTTTAACCCCACTATTTTAAGGTGTCTATTTGTAGTGAGGGGTTATACAACAGTTTATTTCATAGATGAATATTAACGAGCGACACCAAACCAGTAGGCTAGTATCATATTTATGTGCTTGAAGGGATTGTGTGGTTTGATTCCATGCGCGAGCACGATAAGAGGAGAATCCATCGGCAGCAGTAATCCACAATATAACGTGCATCCCTCTCGTCGTCTGATCAGTTTTTTTTTGCTATTGGGAGTAGCCTGCAGTAGTTGGCAGTCCACAAACAGCAGCTCAGTCCAATAATATATGAAATGATCCACCATGTAGCTAATTCACTCCGTTTTTACCTATGTTCTCCAAACAGTTAAACTTGAGTCCGAAGTTCTACTGATACACAGACAAACGTTCCCACCAAATACAGTACTTCAGTGATAAAGCAGAATACGTGCACTCACTGAAAATAGTGGTTTAAGCGAATAAAGTAGTCTAGCTCTATTGTTTTCCTTGGAGTTGTATTCAGCGGTCTCGTTTATCTCCCTTTCCCTTCCTGTAAACCTTGACCTCAAACAACTGTGTCATTGGTGCACAAATTAAATTTAAAATACATATACATTTTCTTCAAAAGACATAAGGTTAAATACTCTTACAATATGCCCCTTGTAAATAAATTAGCATTTAACCAAATTAAATACGTTGTTTTTTAACATCATATAAAAACATGGACTTCTCCACCAATGACAAACAAGGGTGACAGCAAAGATCTTTAATTCCTCAACGCTCTCTGGTGACAGGAAGTGTATGAACTAAACCGCCAAGTTGGGAAGACGCAGGAATAATGAGAGTTGGAGAACGATGACTTTTGTTTGTTAGTTGTTTAAACCACGATTTTCTGTGAATGAAAGTAGACGGTTTACGGTCCGTGTACTTTTTCGTTCATTCATTATTCTATTTTGGACTGAAAGATGAAATTTAAAAAAACTGTGCAGCCTGGTGTTTTATTTGGAACAATACAACCAGAAAGGGTTCTATTTTGTTTTCAAAATGTATAACCATTGTCAAATATTGGTATTAGAAAAGTGGACACATTTCTGATCGTTTTTAATTTGTAGTATTTGTTTATTCTTTATTTGAATTTCATTTAGGCTACTAATCGTGTTTCACCCGGAAGTAAATGACACCGTTTGACTCGCGCTCACATCAGAGATTGCAATGCTCACACGTTAACATCGTTATGGATAAGCTTGCAATACATGCTCTTCAAGTGGCCTAAACGCGTCAGTCTTAGAGAAGAAGACATGACGACCCAAAACACTCATAGCAGAGCAGCCACCGGGTGCTCCGATGTCTTTCAGGTGCTGTGAAGTATCTGCGTGTGTAGCATGCTTTCGCAACATTTCGCAAATCAAGTCATAGTATCCCTCCAAAGACGCCATGTCATACGGATGAGTGCCTAACCTGCCCAAAAGCTTAGGCTACGGGTAGGCGACTACTTTAAGGCCACCCCAAACCTAACACTTACGAAGCTAGATGCAATTCAGAACGGCATTTTGCTTTTTCCCTTTTTCTACGGTTCAAAAATTCATTTTCAATAACAAAACAAATGTAAAACCATGGCCATTAAACAAAAGACATACAAAAGTGTAAGAATTCATATACGAGTCCTTTTTCATTTCCCATGTGACTTCCAAAATAGAATAATGAATGAATACGCGTCCTTTTTCATTTCCCATGTGACTTCCAAAATTGAATAATGAATGAACGAAAAAGTACACGGACCGTTTACATAGGTCACCAGGTGATTTAGAACTAAGAACAGAGTTACATGTTTTAAAAATAGTTCAATGTTTTAATCTTAATTTGTTGTTTTTTAAAAATATATTGTTCAGTTTCTTTCCTTTTGTTTTGATCACGCCCATTACCAGTGCCGGCTAACAAACATCATTTTGCAATATTGAAATTGTTTAATAAAGTGAACGTTTGTGGTTGAAGAGAATGTCATGCACATACTTTAAACAAAATGAATAAAAGTTCTGCAGTCTAGGTATTTGTCTGTTAAAGTCAACAATTTCAGCACATGGTAGCATATTTCACAGATGGTAATAACTAAGTAATTGAGTGGAAATAGGTGATTCTGTATTTTACAGCACTGATAATGCACAATTGCCCTTAAACTACCTAATTTATTTCAAGGTAATTGCACAAAAACAACACTATCTTAAGGAAGATACTTGGTGGGTATATCAACACAGCTGAGAAATTAAGTAGGAACATGCGATAGTGTATTAATTAATTTGTTTCATTGTAGTAACAGAAACTATATGACATTTTACTATCTAAGTGCTACAATGACTTGGTTAGTATCTTTCATCATTGTGTTGTTATGTCATAACATCTGATAGTAGCCATGTACTTACCAACATTTTACTCCTTCATAACACCACCATGCTGGTGTAATTACAGTCATATTACTTCACAATAAGTAAATTCTGAACTTTATCATTTTAGTATTTACACATTTACTTTAAATAATTACCATTTTATTATACCTTCAAATCAAACTAATTTGCATTGTTATTGTCTAGCAATTTCACAGTAATTGTCTGGAAACTGCACCGTAATTACTTGTAATATATGGTTAAAAATTATTATTACCATGAAATTAGGTATAAATTACCATTAAATTACCTACTTATTACCGATCTGTAAAGTAAAGCCGTTACCGTGTTTTCTTTACCATTTTGTTGTTATTGAAAAAAGGAAAAGTGCAAAACATGTAAAAGTGCAAAAGTCCTCACAAGCATAGAGAAACAAACATTTCACTTTCTATGAACCCAATCTTCATAAGACCCTATGACACATTCATAAAAGTTTATAATGTATTCATAAAGCTTTATAATGATTGACATAAGTATTCACAACTGTTTACACATACTTGTCACTGCACTTAAACTAAGGCATTGTAATGTTATGTTATAAGCCTTTATAGCTTTATGTTACAGTACATTATAAACCTTCTTTGACCATTTTCACCATATCATAATCATTATCAAAAGGTCAAAATAGCTTTACAATGCACTGCGTCACTTACAGTTGGATAGGCTTATAATATAGCATTGTAATGCTTTACGAGTGCAGTTATGAGTATGTATAAACCGTTGGGAATGTCAACCATTATAAATCTTTATGAATGCTTTATAACCCTTTGTGAATGTGTTTATAGGGCCTTATGAATACTGGGTTTATGGACAGTGTTACGTTACATTTTCATGAGGTAGCTTTTGATCATGCCATTCTTTTCCATTTATAGAGCTTTTATATAGTAGCCAAAGGGAGTACCCAGAGCACCCAATGTGCTTTCATTACATACCCATCTACACACTAGTGACAAAAGGCCAACATGCAAGGCACCAACCAGCACATCAGGAGCTCCATGGCATTCGGTGTCATGCTAAAGGACAGTTTGACCTAAATCAGCAGCTGGAATCAAAGCAGTAACCCTCTGATTGTTGGCTGACTCCTCTCCCTCCTGAGCCACTGTCACCCCATGCCATATCCTGTTGCCAGAGCCGTCTGCTTTGAATCCAGTCACTGTGTTCCCAAAATCATGCCATCAGTGACATCTGAATCACTGCCAAAACATTGGCCGAAAAAAGAACTTCCTTCTTCCTTCTTAGCTTACATCCCCTCCCCCGTGCACCAGATGACCCCCCCCAACACCACCCCCAGGTGGTCCAACCACAGCCACCCTAATGACCACACATTACTGGGGCCCCACTTAATGGGATACTTGGTCAATAGGCAGAGAGAAGGACTGCAGTGTCTTAAGATTACACTCATTACATTCTTAATGTGGTTAACACTTAGACCTTCATTTCCTCTGTAAACTGCCCTCGGGTGATGAATTAGATCTGTGTTGGACCTCTTCTGCTCAGCTAGACTGAGTGACCCCTGTAGCTAGGTGTATACTCGCCGCATGCAGAAGTGCGCGCGCAAACGTGACGTCACAGCGCCGCACGCCCATACATACTTCATTCGACACACACGGCAATCTTCTCCTCGTCAGAGGTGTCAAATGCCTCAGTAGTTCGGGAGCCTTGCGTGTCAGAGGAGTGAAACATGACTGAATTGCAGGTTTACATCATGATTTGGGAATTAAACTGGATAAATCCGAAAAGGTTTGAGTCAGTGTGTATATTTACAGTGTTTTCAGCTTTATACGACCTTATGAATGATGATAGGATAAGGCAAAAAGTTAGCTTAATAAACGAACTGCAGGTTTGCACCTAAGTTGGTTTGTGGATAAAACTGAACAAAATCCTAAAAGTTTTTAGTCAGTGTTTGTATTTCTTGTGAGTTTCCAGTAATATTAGCTGATTTGTAGCAATGGAAAATACATGTTTAGGCTGGGAGTTACTAGGCTAAAGTTAGCTGAAACCAGACTAGCCATTGCCTATGGTTTTCAATGGGGCTGCCGCGCGCAAGTTACAAAAAATCGGAGGTGCGCGCACGGCAAACCTGCGCTTGAGAACGCCGTGCCAGATGTGCACTGACGTCATTTTGACGTCACTTTTGCGCGCGCACCACTGCGCGCGGCGAGTATATCCAGGCCTTGTCCCCGCTTCTAGACAGGTCACTGTGAGTGTGCATAGGCAGACTGTGAATTACCCCTCTATAATGGGGGCTACTACCTTTTACGGGGGTTACTACCTTGTACATTTTAAATATTTTAATATGTTGGTACCTCCCGAACCTGCTATTTTTATCTCTTTGGAGGGTACTGGGTCTAGATCAGGGGGTACCGCACCCCCCAATACGTCCTGTAATTCGAACTGTGTGTGTAGGCCCAATTCTCTTCTCCCCCAGATCTGTCTTGAGACCCTCAACCGATAGAATAGAATAGAATGCCTTTTATTGCCACTATACGCATGTACAATGAGATCAAAAGCAGCTCCTACTTCAGTGCAAACATGGATGCATAATATTTACAACACAGAACAAAGTAAATAAATAATGGTGCAAGAATAAAAAAAAACAGCCACTGGTTCCACTAAGCTCCCTCCCCCCATGCTTGTGTGTGCTGATGCTCGGGACCACCCAGGCTTTGAGGGGGCTCCTCCTAGGGCAGCCCTCCTATCTGTCTGGGGGATCCCCCTGTTTTCCCGGAACAGCACAGAATTTGGGGGGGGGGGGTTGGTCGGAAAAGGCGCCGGTGCCTTTTAGCCGTGGCGACAGCCACACTCGACCTCGTCTCCTAATCACACTCTGGGAAGAAACATGAGAGCGTGCTGGGGAGATACGATTACAGTCAGAACACTGCACTCCCCCCGCTGTGGTTAATGCATCTGATTGCGGTTGAAGTCGAGTTGCTGTTTGGTTTTGTAAAGAGGTGCTTCATTTGCGGGTGATTAAGAAATGCAGCGTGGAGGGGCTGGGAGGGTCGTGGGTTGGTGGTGGTGGGAATTGTGTGGAATTCTTCGGAGTGTTGATTTGGGAACATGTCCACGTTGGAAAATGATATTTTTCTTTGCTCTCGCAGACGATGATCTGGGGAAAGCAGACAGCTCCTCTGGAAGTATGGACAGCTTTCAGGTAGGTCCCGTTTATCTAAGTGGACAGTTTACGAAAACAAACACACATTCACGCCACCGCTGAAGCCATCGAACCACAGCTGCTACCCCACAGAACTGTTCACAGGGCTCATGGACAGGAATTCACATTCTCTCACTGCCAGTCCATGAATACCTCCTCTAATAGTGGTGTCAGCGCTGTTTTACTAGCCATGAGAAGAATGCACTATGTACACAGATACAGTAGGATTTGGATTTAACTTAAGATGAGACGTGAGTGCTATTTGAGTGAAGAGCTTTGCTGACTGCTA
>CM050213.1:4882500-4985000 GCA_027475355.1 Coilia nasus
AGGACACCCTTTGTCACTGGTACTGTTAGTGCTGCATTATTTGTGTTATTTTATTATTTCTGTCTTTCCTTCTCTAACTATTTTTGTTCCAATGCCGTGCCCCACAGTGCATCTACAGCCGACCGGGAGGTCCTCTGTTCACCAAAAATGCCTACGCTGCAGTTTTGCACCACCAGCAGAACCCTGAGTTCTATGATGAGGTCAGTAGCTATTTTTTGTAATGGTAACAGTGAATCAGTGTTGCTTTTGCTTGTAATGTTATGTCATGAGTTTTTCAACTCAGAGGTTTAAAGAAACAGTTTTTGTCACACACACACACTTACACTGCTGACAGCGCATGTACTGTATATATGTACATGTACATAAAACCTTGAAACACTTTGTTTCCAGTTTAAACTTGAGCTGCCAACCCAGCTCCATGAGAAGCACCATCTCCTCTTCACCTTCCACCACATCAGCTGCGACAGCAACAGCAAAGCTAGCACCAAGAAGAGAGATGTCATTGAGACCCAAGGTAAAAAACCCTTCACCATTCCCCTCACAACCATCAACTACTGTATTCACCTTCTTAAAGCAACACTAAGTCGTTTTTTTTACTTTAAAATGTTTCCAAAATTGTTTCAATGGTTCATCAACTTGTAACTGGGTGAAAGGCACTTCGGAATTCGCTTTGCCGCCCTCCATGGACTATAACCGCACTAAGTTCGAGTATTGGAATAGTGGGCTGTCTCTCTGTAGTTCGAATGAGAGACAATTCCACTTCAAACCTGTAGGGCAACAGAAGACTAAAAACTCCTCAACCCGACAGGCTGACTACTGCAATCCAAAGGGATTTGGGGGGCCCTAAAAGCACCACACTGTTTTTGTCTTGATTATTATACTGTGACTGTAGGCTACCAGGCCTTTTCCTTCTTTCCTTCTACCTTCAGCAATTTTACTGCATGTCCTAATCTACCCAGTATGTCTATTCTTGTGACAATAACATATCCTTGTATCCTTGTATCCTTGTATCCTTGTATCCTCCCCTACCCCACCCCCTCAGTGGGCTACGCCTGGCTCCCCTTGCTGAAGGACGGCAGGGTGGTGATGAGCGAGCAGCACATCCCCGTGGCGGCCAACCTCCCTGCTGGCTACCTCAGCTGTCAGGAGGGCATCAGCAAGGTAAGCCCCCCCCCAGCGCCAGCCTGAAGCTCAGGGATGGACATTCACACACAGGCCACCAGCTAAATTCTGGTAAAATATGAAAGTGGCTGGTATATTACAAATGCTAAATAATGATTTACTTCAAGACTTCAAGACTTTTATTGTCATTGAACAGTTGCCTGTACAACGTAATTAAGCAGCAAGGACACTAAGGTGCGAGATGAGGGTATCAAAGTGTCAAGCGCAAGAGATACAAAGTACAAAGTGTCAAGTACAAAAACTGAGCAAAGAGAACGGGGGGTGGGGGGGGGTTAATAAATAATAAAAATATGTGGTGAAGGGGGCATGGAGTGAATACTGAACATTGCACATTGCGTTGTGGCTATTGCATTTACTGTTGAGTGGCTGGTGAATTTTATCATTTATTTGTCAGTGACTGGTAAAGATTCACATTTTGCAAAGTTAATTACCAGCACCAGCCTGAAGCCATGCATGCAGCATGGGGTGGGGTGGGGTGGGGTGGGGTCGGTTGGAGGTCGGTGTGAACCGGGCGGATAGGAGTGACCCTGGAGGCTTGGCCTTCACCGTGATTGAGTAGTGCTTTGTCCTTCAGTGACTCCCTGCTTAAAGTGGTGCCTGCCCCAAGGTTGCATCCGGGGAGCTTAGCGGTATTAACTAGCCTCCCTTCAAGAGCCTTAGCACACATAATCACTCTCAGCTACTGATGCATGCATAATGTATATATACACATTACTGTCATGGCAGACACAGGAGGGAAGGAAAGGTCAGGAGAAAAAGGAGTCTGTGTGGCTAAAAAGAAAACCCACCAACTAAATAAATGACAGAGAGACCCAGAGAAACAAAATGACAAAATGATAACGAGTGTGTTGAAGTGTTTGCCAACTGTGTTACAGCAGCACTCCAGCCCTGAGATCAAGTGGGTGGACGGGGGAAGGTCTCTGTTCAAAGTGTCCACCCACCTCGTCTCCACCGTCTATACTCAGGTCAGTAAGCCTAGACCAGGCCATCACATCATATTCTGAATATGTGTGATTGGTTTTGACTTACCGTTTTATCAGTTTTTCACATACACATACTTTCACTAACTCCTTTTTTCAGGAGTGCTTTAATTATTAAGCATTTTGTTGCTCATTACCTTGTTTTATGCCATGTTCTTTGCTTTCTTTCTCTGTGTCTGTCTCTCTGTGTCTGCCTGTCTGTTTGTCTGTCTGTCTCTGTCTCTCTGTCTCTGTGTGTTTGTCCATCTGTCGGTCTTTCTTTCTCTCTCTCTCTGTCTCTCTCTCTCTCTCTCTCCTTCTGTCACTTCTTCTCTGTGCACAGGACCAGCATTTGCACAACTTCTTCCATCACTGTCAGAGCATGGAGTCTGCTGCCCAGGTGTCGGGAGGAGTGCTGGTGAAGTACCTGAAGGTGAGCCCCTTGTGAGGCTTTGTCCTGTATGTCACTGACCACTAGCCTGGTAAACCCGCCCCTCGTACCTCATTTCATTTTGTGCAGAGGGTCTGGACTGGAATCTCTTGAGGGTCATTTAGCAAGACCCAGCAAGACCGATCCAATTAGCGAACAGACGTACGTGACGTAGACCTTGTGTGCTACATTTGAATTGTAGTGCGTAGGTAGGTTAATTGCATACGTGACGACCAGGCGTTAGCGATTGGGTAAAGGCAGAGGCAGTTTTTTTTTAAACTTCAGCAGAGTCCACACCTCCAACAAATCGTTTCTGACGGTCTCTGTTCCAGACCCTCTGTACAAAACGAAATGAAGTATGAGAGGCTGGTTTACCAGGCTAACTGACCACTGCCAGTCCACAAAAACAAAACACAGCACAAACAGTCCAAAAATAGTGAAATGGCCGCACTGTAGTTGTAGTTTTGAGTTCCATTCATCATGTCCAGGCACTCATCAGTCGTCACCTCCCACACCTGGGGGGGGGGGGGGGGTCATCAACATGGCTGCTGCTGGGGGGGTGCATCAACATGGCCGCCGCTGGCGCTGTCCAGCTTCCTGAGGATGTTTAGGGACAGACAGGCTGTTTACTCAGGCCCGTCACACGGCACAATGCAGACACACCTCTTTCCACAGCCCGTGCGGTGGCCCACGTAAGGCCTGCGTGCCCCGACGCATCTCTGGGGCGCTAGAGTAAACACAGGGCCCGCCGCTAAACAATGGCCCATGCTCTGCACTCAAGGTCACGCCAGTGGGAGATTTTCGCTGGCCAGCAGCCAAATGGCTTGGCTGACCTTGGGGTTATTTCGCCATACTATGGCAGAGATGCGGCAGTATCCTCCCCTCTCTCTTTGTGTCTCTATGCCTGTCTTTATTCTCTCTCTCTCTCTCTTTCTCTGCCTGTCTTCATTGTTTCTCTCTCTGCATCTCTTGGTTTTCTCTCTCACTCTCTCCCTCTCTCTCTATGTCTCTCTCACTCACTTTGTTGTCTCTCTCTACCTCTCTCTTTGTTCTCTCTTTCTCTCCCTCTCTCTCTATATTTCTCTCTCTGTCTCTGTCTTCCTCTCTCTCTCTCTCTCTCTCTCTCTCTCTCTCTCTCTCTCTCCCTCTCTCTCTTTCTCTCTCCCTCTCTCTCTCTCTCTCTCCCTCTCTCTCTTCCTCTCCCTCTCTCCCTCCCTCTCTCTCTTTCTCTCTCTCTCTCTCTCTCTCTCTTTCTCTCTCTCTCCCTCTCCCTCTCTATCTCTTTCACTAGCTATCTAACCCTGCCAGCCCCATTCCAGCTACATGAGTAGTATTATCACTCCCTCGCTAGCATTCAGGTGTGTCCTGCTATTCTTGTTTAGTGCTTGTTTTCTGTTGCATAAAGCTGGTGGAGGCCATGCCATGCCATGCCATGGGTATTCGTGTGGGCGACCACACCAATCTCTTCATCACACCAGCTAATCTATTGCTACATGGACGAGAGCAGGAATGTTTCCATCGACAAGAGTTTCAGTAACAGCGGTGGAAGTGTGAAACAGCGGTGTTGGCAATTACCTTGCAGCCGCGCCAACCACAGCAATCAGTCCTGTATTCACTTCCCTCACTTGCACCACCTCACCGTAAATCAGAGCCTTGGGCATGCGATGAAGGCCTAGAATGCCTGCATGATGAAAACTTGGCACAGCCCCTTAGGACTGGAGTAAATTTCCTTTTAATGATTCGTCTGTGTGTGTATCATGGCTGCCATAAGTAATCTGTGTTCATTTGGTGCGGCAGTTGGGCAGGTTGACGTGAGTTTACATGATGTGCTGCAAGATATTGATGTTGAGGAAGGTTGTGCGAATTCAGTGACTGTGACATTGGAGGGAGACAAATAGGACTACCCTACAATGGCAAAAATACCAAAATTGACTCAAGATATTTGGCCACATGATAAAAGTGATGTTTATTGTTCCAAAATGACAAGAACTAATTTTTTGTTCCAAAATTGAAGTTACGGTGTTTTGCCTTCAAATGGAAGAGGAGCTACAGATTACTGTGTTGTATTGTACTGTACTGTATTGCGTATTACTGTTTATTACTGTATTGTATTACTGTGGTCTGCACCCATATGGAGACCTCCAGTATCACGCATTATGGCCAAGTGTGTAGACTTGACACAGAAGGTTGTGTATACATACACTTGGTCAAACAGCAAGTGTATTCCAACC
The DNA here is from genome assembly GCA_027475355.1 of Coilia nasus. Taxonomy (NCBI): domain Eukaryota; kingdom Metazoa; phylum Chordata; class Actinopteri; order Clupeiformes; family Engraulidae; genus Coilia; species Coilia nasus. Next base: position 4,887,303 of record CM050213.1, read on the forward strand.
TTTAAAGTGGCACTATGCAACTTCTTTCAAGTTAATTCAAGTTCAAGTTAATTAATCATCTTCATAAGTCAGTAGATGCTTAAATGAGTTATTACCAGGCAAATGAAGACTTTCTCGACCGCCCCCACTGTCTGTGGACAGAATACCATGCTTACAATATCTGGATGTTTTGTACTGGCACCCTCAGACTCACAAAGTCTTGAATATTAAGAGAAGCAGGATCACGTTAAATTCTAAAGAAATTCTGACTTTACTTACCTCGGTGGACATGACTACTTTTGTATTCGCCAGTTGCTCTGATCGGTTCAGTTGAAAACACATGCACAGGGTGAATGAAAGGGAAAACAGTGCATTTTTGTGAGAATGTCCATTTACTTGGAGACACTAGGGGGAGCTCCGTTCAGACAAAAAAAGCACTGAAAGTTACATAGTATCTTACACCCCTCTCTTTCCTCCCTCAGAGTCTGCACGCCATGGAGGGTCATGTGATGATCAACTTCCTGCCCACCATCCTGAACCAGCTCTTCCGAGTGCTGACCAGTGCCACTCACGAGGAGGTTGCTGTGAATGTGACCAGGCAAGCCAGCCCCAGAGTAGTTTCCACTGTGGCAATACACACACACATGTTTTTTTTCCCAATGAGGAAAATCTTATGAGTGAGCTGGCTTGCAGTGTTGCAGAGGGGTTATCCACATGTCCCGCTTAGCTCTCATTTATTTTTATGTTCTAGGGTTATGATTCACGTAGTTGCCCAATGCCATGAAGAGGGACTGGAACACTACTTACGGTCATATGTGAAAGTAAGGGCATTGCTTAATGTAAATCTTAATCCATGTACTGTCTTATGTTAATGTGTTTTTGTTTTTATTGCCATTTATTGCATTATATCTACACTTTTGTCAATAGTCTTTTGTGACATATGTGAATGTAAGGGCATTGCTTCATGCAAATCGTAATCCATGTGTCTTATGTCAATGTGTTTTTGCTTTTACCTTAATTTTATTGCTTTATTTTTACACTTGTCAATAGTCAATAGTCTTTTGTGTGTTTAATTTACACCTATTATGGCCCACAGATTGGAAAGCAGTGTTCCATGTACCTTATGCAGTGTCAACAAGAAACTGAATTGGCTTGAATTGTAATCTTAACAAATATAGAGTACCTTATAATGTCAAGCTGACATGTTCTCGTGGTGTTCCCTGTGACCAGTATGTTTTCAAGACAGAGCCATACACAGCCAACAGCACCAGAACAGTTCATGAGGAGCTGGCCAAAGCCATGACTGCAATCCTCAAGCCCTCCACAGACTTCCTGACCAGCAACAAGCTCCTTAAGGTGAGAGGTGCACCTCACTCCCACCATGGTTGTGAACGATGGATTTTTATTACCTATACCAGCGGAGGTGATGTAGTCATCGGCGTTTATTTCTTTCTTTGTTTGTTAGTGACAATGGCCAGGTTTCCCAGTTAAGAACCTTCTTAACAAACCTTCTAATCTTTGGTAATATGCTCCCACCTAAAGTTCTGGTATAGCATGCAGCGGCGTCTGACTGAACTCATCAATGCTAAGAAGCGTTTTTGGAAACATGGTTGTTTCTTACGGGAGCCTTAAGAAGGGTCTAAATAAGTTCTTAATGCTAAGAACTTCTTAACTGCATCTGGGAAACCCGGCCTTTGTTTGTTAGTTAGCAACATAACTCCAAAAATTCTGGATCGATTTTGATGAAATTTTAACCATTGTCACCTAAACTTTTTTTCCATTTTGTTGTAGTACTCCTGGTATTTCCTTGAAGCCTTAGTGAAGTCCATGGCTCAGTACCTGATAGAGAGTGGCCGGGTTAAGGTGGGTTAAAGTTTCCTAATGTGATCTTGGGTGACTCTTGTTCTGTACAGCCACTCTTCTCTCCATGCAGGTTCCTGCATAGGATCACCTTTTGTGTTCACACGCTCCCAGTGTTACACTCAGTACTTTGAAACAGACCCTGTTTTACCCAGAATTCTAGAGCAATCCCACTGTGGTAGTCACAGAGATCTCTCATTACTGAAACACTGAAACCCTGTATTTAATTCCTCTATGGATGGCTTGTGTGTAATCAAGAGTGTTTCAGATTCACAGTGCTACATGCTATCATGCTAGCTCAACTTCCCAGTGGCACATAACTGATACAAGGAATAGCTGTAGCTCCTTAAACTACACTCACTGCTGATATACTGTAATAATAATAAGAAGAAGAAGAAGAAGAAGAAGAATATGATTTAAATAATATGATAATATATTAATAATATGATTTCCCAGCTTGGGATCAATAAATGACATCTATCTATCTATCTATCTATCTATCTATCTATCTATCTATCTATCTATCTATCTATCTATCTATCTATCTATCTATCTATCTATCTATCTATCTGTCTATCTGTCTATCTGTCTATCTGTCTGTCTATATGTCTATATGTATATCTGTCTATATGTCTATATGTCTGTCTGTCTGTCTGTCTGTCTGGCTGGCTCTGTCTGTCTGTCTGTCTGTCTGTCTATCTGTTTGTCTGCCTGTCTGTCTATGTATATATTTTTTCTTCACACACAAAAACACACACACACAAACCAACACCCATCTCTAGAGCACTCCTTATTTCTGTGTACCTCCCCTTAACTTATCACCTCTCTCCTCTCTGCTACCCTCTTCCCTCTTCAGCTGTCGAGAAATCAGCGGTTCTCTGCGTCCTTCCACCACACAGTGGAGACCCTGGTCAACATGATGATGCCCCACATCACGCAGAAGTACAAGGACAACCTGGACGCCGCGCGCAACGCCAACCACAGCCTGGCCGTCTTCATTAAGGTGAGAGTGAAAGCTGAGAGGGGCCACCTGACGGCACCGCGGGGGACAGGGACACTACGGTCCTCTTGTTCGCTTACTTATGTATGAGCAGAGTACCAGGCCACCAGACTGCACAATTGCCTCTAATGTTCTTTACCTAGTTTCTCTCTCTCTCTCTCTGTCACGCTCTGTCTCTCTGTCTCTCTCTGTCTGTCTCTCTCTCTCTCTCCCTCTGTCTCTCTCTGTCTGTCTCTCTCTCTCTCTCTCTCTCTCTCTCTCTCTCTCTCTCTCTCTCTCTCTTCCTCTCTCTCTCTCTCTTCCTCTCTCTTAAAAAGAGGGGAAGAACCTAATCTTTTAACGAGTTCTACAGGTGTTTCATTTCACTGCAATTCAATTCAATCCAGCGCTGCTCAGGTGCTGTGGCCGGACTGTCAGACCGTGTTGTTTCTACTGAATGATCAGCCCTTTAGTTCCCTTGTCAGCAAAGACACTGCAGAGGGCCCTATCATGATTGTAATCATGATGGTGTTTAGCAGAAAAACAGAAATTAGGAGTTGTAGTCTCATTTAGTAAAATCTTTGAGGATGAGGTGACACTCCTTTCCCTTCTCTCTCTCTCTCTCTCTCTCTCTCTCTCTCTCTCTCTCTCTCTCTCTCTCTCTCTCTCTCTCTCTCTCTCTCTCTCTCTCTCTCTCTTGCGCTCTCTCTCCTAACAGCGCTGTTTCACATTCATGGACAGAGGGTTTGTCTTCAAGCAGATCAACAACTACATCAATTGCTTCATGCCAGGAGATCCCAAGGTAGAGTGTTCTTGCTGTTGTAAGGTTTCACAACAAATAACTCTCATGGCTCATCCTTTACTGAAAAATGCTTTCTTTCTTTCTTTTCAGACCTTGTATGAGTTTAGGTTTGAGTTCCTTCGAGTGGTTTGCAACCATGAGCACTACATCCCTTTAAATTTGCCTATGCCTTTTGGAAAAGGGAGAATCCAGAGATTTCAAGGTGAGCACTTGCAAGTTCTACAAGAAACTAGAACACTAGAACTGAGTTTTCTCCTGCTAATGGTCTGTAAGATTTTGCAGCTACTGCCATGCGGTAAATATCCTCCTCTGGTGACCTTGAAATAGCTGGCCGAACTCTAAAGGTGTTCAAGTATTTGAGATACCTCACCTAAAAACAGCCCATTAACGTCATTACAAACAGACTTTAGCACTTTAGACAGTAGCAGACTTTTTGCTACTGATGTTCTGTGCTTCAGGGAAAAAATACTATTTTATTATTAGTGTTATACTTCAGTGATCCCTATTCATAGCTTAGCAGGCATAGCTTGTTCCTATGTTTGTACCCATTTGGGTTTACCTTTTCTCTTTTTTGCCAATTAGCATTACTTTCTCCCAACATGGAGTCACATGATACTCCTGTAGGTAGGTGAAAGGTGTGCTGCTCGCCTCACCTTGCCTGTCCTCTCTCGTCCTCAACAATCTGTATCTCCGTGGCACCCAAATGACAACAAACATGTCTGCCCACCCAGCTGAATCATGTATATGTGTCATGAGATACACGAGCTGAAATGGTTCATTGGCATTTTCAGCCGGTGTTCATCATCTTTGTGTCATGGTGCAAAATTGGCAAATAGCAGTTCATTTCATTTTCTGTCTCTGTCTCTCTGTCTTTGTCTCTGTCTATCTCTCTCTCTTTCTGTGTGGGTGTGTGTGTATACTATATGTTTTCTGGTAATAACTGTCTTCTGTCTGAATTAGTAAATTCTCAACTTAAATCGCACCCAATTTTTATCTAAGAAGATGAACGTTCGTTGTCAATCTGTCTTCATGAAATTTCCCAAAGACCATACAGACGATTTTAAGAAATTAGGCTATATTCACCATGTGCCAATGCAGGTGCTCTCAAAAACATGGAAACAAACTCAATCACCTTAGCAAAGTCTTGATGTCCTGTACTTAATAATCATTTTACATTTGTGCCATGTCCAGATACTGTTTAGATGTGTAGCTGTTTAATCCACTATCTGACACTAGCCTGCAACCTCACTGCTTAGCCTCTGTTGTCCTGCTTTACCATTTGATTAGCTCCTCTCATGTAATCTCTAAATACTGTTTAAGCCCCATCCACAGAGTGACCCCTGACCTCTCACCCAAGTACTCCAATCCCCACTGATTTTCAACTAAAACCCACACTCCGATCTTCCATCTAATTAACGACCAATAACCATGTGGAATGCTGTTTTTAATAAATCTGGTGATTTATTGACCTACACGGCTGCCTATCACTAAATGCTGAACATTACGGTGGGGTACTGAATCAGCAGTGACATGTTGGATGACAGAGGGGTTTGCATGTAGTCTAGAGTTTGTTCGTTTTTTCCGATCTCTGGTCTCGGGTCTCTGCTCTCTATATATGGTTGTCTTTGCTGAGGTTTACTCTGCTGACTTTGCCGTATGAAAAATCGATTGAGATTTGTTTAGTGTTATTGTCTTGAAAATACACAGAGACGTGAAGCTGATGCCAGTAAAGCTGTCAGGTTGTTTCTATGTCAGTCGTTCTTGGCGTAAGGTTACTCAGCTCCACAATCCGGCCAAAGGAGAACACAGTTTCAGGCAACGATTGCAATCTCAGTAAAAGTAAAAGTTCATGCAGAGTTGACCGTCGCTCTTGGGGGATTAACTCTGTTTACGGTCAAACACTGGTTGTCAGGCTCCAGCCACTGTAGTTGTTTATAGCATAACTGCTTGACAAGCATTAGCCAGTGAAGGAAGCAAATGAGAATCTGTCCTTTATTCGACTCCGCTCAACCTGTTCTCTAAACCCCCCCTAGACCTGCAGCTTGATTACTCCCTGACCGATGACTTCTGCAAAAACCACTTCCCCGTCGGGCTCCTTCTGCGAGAAGTGGGCGGCGCTCTACAGGAATTCCGAGAGATCCGGCAAATCTCCATCCAGGTGCTGAAGAACCTCATGATCAAGCACACCTTCGATGATCGCTACATGTCAAAGGTGAGCCCCTGTCCACCAGTCCATCTGACAGCTGTTGTGTGCATATGTATTACATTACATTACACTTAGCAGATACTTTTATTCAAACCGACTCATAAAAGATGATATAAACAAGCTACAGATATGTACAGGACCACAGAGTAATCAAAGGCATAACAAAGTGCAGCCAGGGTACAGGACAGTGTTGGTGTGTGGAGGTTAGTTTTGTTAGGAAGGGAGGTACTCTCGGAAAAAAAGAGTCTTCACAAGCTTCTTAAAGGTAAAGAGGGATAACCCTACTCTTGTAACAGCTGGTAGCTTATTCCACCGTTAAGGGACCACAACGGAGAACAGTTTAGACTGAGGTCACCTTGTGTGAGGAGAGGGCAAAGTCAGACGGTTTGTATTTGAAGATTACAACGCCCTGGAAGGTACATAAGTCTTTATTATATATATGTAGAAACCGCTAAGGTCTTAATGGTGCGTATTGGTACTGTGTTCTAGAGCCAGCAGGCCCGACTGGCCACCCTGTACCTGCCTCTCTTCGGGCTCCTTCAGGAGAATGTGCACCGGCTCAATGTCAAGGAGGTCTCACCGTTCGCCGTCAACCACTCCAACAATGTAAGACTGCCATCTAGTGGCCACCAGAGGAGAAACACTTTGAAACTGCACTCGCGGGTTCTTTAGCTGTCATGGTAATGTGCTCCTCTCTTCTCTGCTTTCTGTTTCTCAGAACGGACGAGATGATCCTCTTCTGCCGAACGTCACCCTGACTCCTCCAAGGTCGAGCACTCTCCTTGAGAATAGCCTGCATAAGGACGTGTTTGGGGTCATCTCTGGCACAGGTAACCTTAAATATAAATCATAAGCAAGAGATGGTGAGAGATGAAGATGGGTGAAGAGTGTTATCAATACTTAGGTTGTATTTTGCTTCTGAATAGGAAGATTTTATTGTTAATCTGACCAAACTTCCTGTATAGCTTCGCCTCATGCGGCCTCCACGCCCAACATCAACGCCGTCCGCCACGCCGACTCCCGAGGCTCCCTCATCAGCACAGACTCCGGCAACAGCATGTCTGAGAGGAACCACGAGAAGGCCAACTCCCTGGACAAGGTACTGCGTGCAGACACACACACACCACACATACTGTATGCACACACAAGTACATGCTCACATACATACACACACACACACACACACACCACATATGCATGCACAAGTGTGCACACACACACACACGCACACATGCGTACACACACACACACACACACACACCACATTTGCATACACAAATGTGCACGCACACACACACACACACATGCGTACACACACGCACACACACACACACACAAACACACACACACACAACATATGCATGCAAAAGCGTGCACGCATACACACATAGACACACACATACATACACCCCCACACACAGACACACACACACACACACACACACACACATACACACATTCCCTACTCACGCCACCTCTGCACACGGCATGTAATGGCCACGGTTTGCGCCACACACACAAAGCAGCTTCAGGTTTGCTTCAGTTCCTCGCCTGACAATTGGCCTTTTTTTTCTGGGAAGCAATTAGAGTCCACCATGTGCCTTCCAAAGAAGCTCATTACTTATTAAGGATCTCCCCAGTGCCAGGAAGGTGTCTGAGCAGCAGACCTCTCTGTGTCTTGTGGACCTATCTATTCATCCACACACACACACACACACACACACACACACACACACACACACACACACACACACACACACACACACACCACAGCTGCACGCTGATGACGCTGTAATATGACACCGTGTGTGTATGAAAGCCCAGTTCTTGAATCGGTATCATGGAAGGTCATGGAAACTGTTACCGTATCTGGTTTGATGAAATTGGAAATAGTGACTGTTTTTTTTTGTTTTGTTTTGTTAATCTGTGCTCTGCCCAGAGTGATGTCATGTGTTGGAAGAGCGTATTGTTGACAGACAGAGACAGAGCGAGAAGTCCCTGTATGTGCGGACAGGAGCAGGCGAGAGACGTTATATCATTGTGTCACTGACTCCCCTTCCTCCTCCTCCACCTCCTCCTCCTCCACCTCCTCCTCCACCTCCTCCTGGGTGTCTTCCAGCAGAGGGAGAGATTCGCTCGGCGACACTCGGCCAGCATGCTGCGGCCGCTCGCCGAGCCCGACGACCACGTGCTCTCTGCCCGCGCCAAGCGCGTCACCATGGACTTTTCTCTGCTCTCTGCCCCGTCTCTGACCGAGGGCAGCGGCCCACAAGCCAGCGGCTCGCTCCAAGTACAAAACCACACTATGACTCTCTCCGACTCCCTACCCCAGCTTCCCCTCCGCTCAAATTGCCCCTCTATGATTACTAGCCCTTCTTACCCGGGAGTGATCCTTCTGGAAACCTGTGTGTGTGTGTGTGTGTCTGTGTGTGTGTGTGTGTGTGTACTGATGAGTGACTGTGTGTGTGTGTGTGTGTGTGTGTGTACTGATGAGTGACTGTCTGTGTGTGTGTGTCTGTCTGTGTCTGTGTGTGTACTGATGAGTGACTGTGTGTGTGTCTGTGTCTGTGTGTGTGTCTGTGTCTGTGTCTGTGTGTGTGTGTGTGTGTGTGTGTGTGCGCGTGTGTACTGATGAGTGACTGTTTGTGTGTGTGTGTGTGTGTGTGTGTGTGTGTGTGTGTGTGTGTACTGTTGAGTGAGTGTCTGTGTGCTGCTTTGCTTCCCTATTGGCCCTCTGTACTTTGCCAGAAGGGGATCATCTTATTGCACAGCTCAACACCTCTCTGGTGGCATGAAGCCAGCCGCTGGGCTTCATTGGTTTTCCTGGGATGCTGAGTGACAGCATGCAGTTACTTCATTTGTGTGTTTCTGCTCTGAGAAATGTTCTGTTTGCAGTGAGTGCGAATGTTTGGATCACTTAGACGTAGAAAAGCATCTTCAATTTCAGGGTCAGTCAGAGGCTAGATGCAGGTCTCTTGCCCGGGAGCAGTGCCATTATCCTCATGAATTCAATGATTTCAGCTGTCTGATTTTATTACTTGTTATGGCACTTTGTCCACAGGCTAGATGAGTGACACATTTCAGCTTACTTTTTGGGATACCACTAGAGTTTATTCACAGTTGAACATTTTGACCCAAAAAGGAGGCAGCTTCAGACTTTCCGTGTAGTTACTGGAGGTTTTCTGGTCCAGACTACAGTATTTCTTCTGCTGGCAAAGGAAGGCCGCTGCTCCTGCCAACCCTTGACTGTGGTAGTGGTGTTTGTCCACTGCTTCTGTCTGTCTGTCTGTCTCTGCCCCTGCTTCATGTAGTGGTCTGCAGAGTCTGTGAGTCTGACTCATGCTGTAACAACCTTACACTTACGCTGCCATAAAGCTCCAAACCCTCAACCGAATAACACCCCTCTCTCTCTCCAGTGAATCAAGTACATGCTTTGTAGTGTGGACTGCTTCCTAGAATGCATCAGTTGACCTACCTTTCCCCCTCTGTGGAAGATGTGTGTGTGCGGCTGTGTCTTTGTGTGTGTGTGTGTGTGTTTCACGTGCATGTGTGTGTGTGTGTGTGTGTGTGTGTGTGTGTGTGTGTGTGTGTGTGCACGCACGTGTGTAAGCGTGTTTGTTCCGGTGGTCCTGATGCCTCTGTCCTCTGCCTCCAGAACCAGCCGGCCTCGGCCCTGGGCAGCTCCCTGCTGCGCTGCGATAAGCTGGACCAGGCGGAGATCAAGAGCCTGCTCATGTGCTTCCTGCATGTACTCAAGAGCATGTCTGAAGGTAAGGCTTGACCCCCTTACTCCAAGACACATATCATAATGAATGCCAATATATACACAATGAAAAAGCACAGACAGCACAGTTTCTGTCATTGGGTGCTTAAACTTCTTGAAATTAAAGTAAGGACTTAGAGAAATAAAGCAAGCACTCTGCAATTTTTGTTTCAGTTTTAATTGCCTCACAAAAATCGCCATTTCTCACATTTAAGAAGGGAGTCAGCCCAAAATGTCTGTGGGGCGATTAAAACAGTGAAACAAAAACTGCAGAGTGCTTCCTTTATTTCTCTAAGTATTTAATATATACACAATACAAGTGCAGATAGCTTGAGAAGCAATGCTCTGCAGAGAGTAAAAGCTGGACTATTTGTCTCACAGTTCACTGATATTTGTCATTACAGATGCTTTGTTCACATATTGGAACAAAGCTTCCTCTGGCGATCTGATGGATTTCTTCACACTTATTGAGTAAGTTGTGGAACTTAATAAAATTATCACGTGTATGAAAGTAACATTTGTTTTAAACAGTGCAAATCCTTACTATGCTGTATGGTATGCTTAATTGCAGAGTGTGTCTTCATCAGTTCAGATACATGGGCAAACGATACATTGCAAGGTAATGTTTCTAAATTAAATTACTTACTTCTTGACAACTTTATTTCTGTGTGCTAAACAAACCCATCTACATGTGTGTTTAACAAACCTGTCTATATTAAAATAGTCCTTAACATATACTTTAATAAACATTTATGTCAGTACAAGTATATGTCAAAAAGTGTTTGCCAAAGCAGAATGTGTTCTGGAACTGAAAAACTGTGCATGAGTTAAACTAAATTTTAAAGCATTTTCCAAAAAGTGTTTGAAGTTTTTTAAGCTGTGAATATCACCTGATATCTCTGTTACTCGCATTGCTTTGGTGTTTTGTGTAAAGTCTCATAAATGTGGGTACACATGGAACTGCAGCTTTTCAGCCCAATTATGCCCCACCTTAAGCCACACACCAGAAAACAAGCGCACCCAGGCACACTCTTTCGGGGTCACTCTAGCTTTGATGCACACTGGGCTGGGCTGGATTGGGGGGGGTGACCATTCTTTCTAACCCACCGCCACTCTCTCTCTCTCTCTCTCACCTTCTACTCACTGAAATGCTGGCAAGTCTAATATTGTTTTAAATAAGCACACGGCTCCTGCCCCCCTCCTGCTTGGGTAAGACTGGCTGTGTACTCTAAGTGGACTCTAAGTGTTGCAATACAAGCATGTGTGTCTTCTCTGCCTTCGCCTTGAATCACCTCATGTTGCATTTATCATAAAGCTCAAAGCTGACATTTGTGCAGTTCACTGTCGCCTGCTTGCTTCTCCTTTGGCTGATGCTCTTCCTGATTCATCTAATCACTGTTAAATGGCTGCATGCACACCCAAACCGCAGTGCACTCTTGAATGAATCCCATTGTTGAAATAAAATGAATAAATGAATTAATTTAGAGTAAGATATAGATTTTCTTGGACCTCATCTCACAGCTTGTATGTTGATTGCTCCTGGGCTGTGTGACAGTGCTGTGATTGGTTACAAAAAAAAAAAAGACACACCCCAATGAAGACTGGCAAGTGCGTGTCTGTAGACTGTAGGCTGCTTGACTAACCCAGGCCATGCTGGTAGTTGGCCACCCTTCTAACGGTGTCCCGTTTCCCCATTAGGCACCAGGAAGGGGCGGGGCCCATAGCGCATGAGCGGAAGTCTCAGACTCTGCCTGTGTCCCGTAACAGGGCGGGAATGATGCATGCCCGCTTACAGCAGCTCAGCAGTCTGGATAACTCATACACTTTTAACCACAGTAAGTGCCCACCTCGGCCCCCTGCCCACACCTCCGTCTCTGGCAGTCACTCACACGGTCATGGCCATCTTTGTCATCATGTCTTTCTTCTTTATCATCAACATCATCATCATCATTGATCGCACCTCACACGCTTTCCCCATGTGACCACGAAAGCTGCCAAGGTTGGATTTAGTGTCACATAACTGCTTTAAACATTTTAGTAAGACACAGATGACTGGTTTGAGAATTTTCAGACATGCAGTGACACATATACTTACAATGGCTGCTGTTCCAAGAGTTGCCTCTGAAAAAAGAGCTTCTGTTGTTGGAAAACAAAACTCCAGCTCCAGCACGCTCTTAACAAAGTGCATTTCTTTGTGTTTTCAGTGTAAGAAAGATTTCAAGTATACTTGGAATTTCTGTAGACCATGGTAAGAATGTATCAGGTTGGCAGTCAGCTTGCGGACTGCTCTTAGCGCCTTTAGGCATTCATTTGGATTGCTTTAAGCAGCATGCCTACCTCTTTCCCCTGGGAATGGCCCCCTTTGCAATCAGTCCATCTCTTCTTTTCATTTCTGTTCCTCATGTAACATTCTGCGTCATTCAGGAACTGTCCACAGCAAGCCATAAGCCTCTGTTTTCCTCTTAGTTGTCATTTACTTTTTTTTTTATTTGGCCTTTGTGTGGCTTCTCTACTGTACTAATGACAAGCGACTCGTGTAAGCCCATATAAGCTGTTAAAGTTAATGTGCTGCTCAGTATGGTGGGAGCTCGCTACAGCCATGTGCCTCTGTGTCTCTGTCCAGCCTACAGCCACTCGGATGCCGATGTGCTCAACCAGTCCCTGCTGGAGGCCAACATCGCCACGGAGGTGTGTCTAACCGTGCTCGACACGCTCAGCATCTTCATCATGGGCTTCAAGGTAAGCCGGTTTTGGAACATCAGACTTTAACTAGTCTCCACTAGTGGAGCTCCCCACACAGCGCCCTGACTGGGTTCTCTGGTGCTACTGGACTATAACAAAGCGTATTGAGCTACAATCCTTGTATGAAATGTGCTATACAGATGCAGATTATTATTATTGTTGTTGTTGTTGTTGTTAACATGTGATGGGCAATCTGGATTCAGAAGCTACTACTTAGTGCCACATATTCCAAGTCACTTGATTATACCTCTGCACTTTATTCAGGGGATCTCAATGCTGTGCTAATTAGGATGAGGTGATGTAGTGAATAGCTGAAACAAATATGTGGTACTGTATTGTAGTAGCTTCTAAAGCCAGGTTGACCATCACTGGGTATCACCTCCAAATGGGATGCAGTGCTACCAAAAAGCTCTAAAGCAACACTAAGTAGTTTTTTTTCAACCTTGAAATAATGTGTCCCAAAATCGTTTCAGTGGTTCATCAAATTGTAACAGGGTGAAAGGCACTCCTGAGTTTGCTTTGCAACTCTCCATGGGCTATAACCGCGCCATGCAAGTTTGCCAAAGCTGGTCGCCGATCTGTAGTTCGAATGAGACATAAGAAAGACAATTCCGCTTCCAACCGAAGAGGAAAAATGTTGCTGTAAAACAATGCAGTGTAAAATAGTTGTGCCTTGGGCAAAGTTAAGCCTAACTAACTGCATTTATCAAACTATTCCTCCAGACTCAGCTGTGTGCAGACCATGGGCATAATCCGCTGATGAAGAAGGTGTTCCAGGTGCACCTGTGTTTTCTGCAGATCAACCAGTCTGAGACAGCCCTCAAACAGGTCTTCACCTCCCTCAGGACCTTCATCTACAAAGTAAGCTAGCGGTTGTGAAGGTGTGTGTGGGTGTGTGTGTGTTTGTGGGTGTGTGTGTGTGTGTGTTTGTATGTGTGTGCGTGCGCGCACATGTGTGTGTACATGTGTGTTTGGGTATGTGTGAGTGTGGGTGTGTGTTTGTGTTTGTGCTTGTGTGTGTGTGCTTGTGTGTGTGTACTGTATGTGTGTGTATGTGTGTGTGTATAAGCAGTTAATGCCTTATGTGAAAAAAACACGCCATAACCCTGTTTGTCTTTATTAACGTCTCCCTCCCCATCTCCAGTTCCCCTGCACATTTTTCGAGGGTCGTGCTGACATGTGCGCCGCCTTCTGCTACGAGATCCTGAAGTGCTGCAACTCCAAGCTCAGCTCCATCCGCAGCGACGCGGCCCATCTGCTCTACTTCCTCATGAAGAGCAACTTCGACTACACCGGCAGGAAGTCCTTCGTCCGCACACACTTGCAGGTGAGCACATGTTTGTGAGAAGCAGTGAGTAAGTTAGTAAGTGCAAAGGAGCACAGAGTACAACATAAGTTGTTTAAAGACAAAAAAGCAGAGGGATAAGAACAATCAATCAAAAAAAAAATAAAGGCCTAAAGATTTCCCAGTGTTCATCAATTTCCCAGCTTGGGATCAGTAAAGGAAATGTATCTAATCTGTCTAATCTGTCTATCTGTCTAGATTAAGAAAAGATAAAACATATAGGTAAAATAGTCCACTGGCCTTCACAAGATCTATATCTGGGCTGTAGTGGATCAAAAAGGATATGGGCACTAGGAAACTGCCACCACTCACTTTACCTTGGTTTCTTGTTGTTTGCATTAATGTGGTGTGATAACTATTATTTTTTGGTGAGCAGTGTTGTTGCTTTGCTATCTCCCTTGCTCAGGTGGTCATCGCTGTCAGCCAGCTAATCGCTGATGTCATCGGGATCGGTGGAACTCGCTTCCAGCAGTCTCTCTCCATCATCAACAACTGTGCCAACAGCGACAAGACGATCAAAGTTAGTTACTGAGCATTTTATTAAAAATAATTGTTTTTTTTACTGGGACTATGAGTTTACAAATCACTATTCAGCAGAAATCAGCAAAAATTCAGGCAACAAATATGTTGGCTGCTCAGAGTTGCTGTGCATATTTTGTCTCTTATTTTAAGAGCCATTCCTTGATTCTGTTGTGGGGTGTCCACAGAACACAGCATTCCCATCGGACGTGAAGGACCTGACGAAGCGGATCCGCACGGTGCTGATGGCCACGGCCCAGATGAAGGAGCACGAGCGCGACCCGGAGATGCTGGTGGACCTGCAGTACAGCCTGGCCAAGTCCTACGCCAGCACCCCAGAGCTGCGCAAGACCTGGCTGGACAGCATGGCCCGCATCCACGTCAAGAACGGAGACCTCTCAGAGGTGATCTTCATCCCTGACTCGTTGTCCTCTACTCTCGGGGTGTCTCTGTTTCAGTATGACTAATGGAGTTTCACATCTTGCCAGTGGTGGACAAACCTTTTATACGAACATAGATTATACATATACACATACATATACATACACATCCATGCTCAGAGACATTACTTATACATTTAAAGTAACTTGCTTCTAAATGTGAATATGATTTATATTTGACATTGGAACTAATGCAGTCATTTTTGAAAGTAGTGAAATAAAGTCAAGTCAAGTTTATTTGTATAGTGCATTTCATACACAGAGGCAGTTCAATGTGCTGAACAAAAATAAAAGCAAAGAACAATATGTAAAAGCACAAAAGATAAAATAAGTATGAAAGGTAAATAAACAGAGTTTATGTGTGTTGCTGTCATGTAGATGCTATCCATATGAAGGCAGTGATTGACAGCGTGATGTTAAATTGCGTTATTGTGTTCTGCAGGCAGCCATGTGTTATGTGCACGTAGCAGCTCTGGTAGCGGAGTATCTGAGGAGGAAAGGTGAGTGTTGTTCCTGAGAATGTTACTCTTTTTCTGGTTGGTGGTGGAGCTACGCTCCTTCCCCGCAGTTAGCAAACATGCTAATGCTAATGCAGAGCTTTAATTATTTAACCGACAGCACAAGATGACACTCAGCAGGCATTTAAAATGCCACTACATGAATTAGTTACTCAAAGATTTACTGGCTCATAAATATCTATAAATAATGTACATGGAGGCTTGGTGTCAAGCATGTTATATATTTATTTTAAATATTTACTCATTGGCTCACTTAAACTACATACACATTTTTATGCACATTGTATTTAATTGCGCCATTTTGAATTGTAAGAAATTAGCAAATGAACAAAACACTCCCAAAATGTCATTGTCATAGTGGAGTATTTTGCGTAGAATCAGAAACAAATAGTGTATTTAAATTTGTTTTGAAATTAGTCTAAAGCACAAAACATGACACATATAAAGGGCTTGAATTTATTGCAACTACTGTGTAAATCTGATAAGAAAAAAATCGATTAGTCTTGTGCTTCCATTTTGTGTTGTTCTCAAGGCTGTGGTAGCTCCAGTGTTACATAATGCTCAGTGATTAACCTCAGACAACCACTGAATGAGCACCACGAGTCCCTCCCCCTTGTATTGTTTTATGATTATTAACCTTTTTGTAATTGTACAATTAGTAACCTTTAACCACTGCTTTATGCAAGTACATTAGTTTAGAAGTATGACCTCTTGCACCTCTTGCAAGTATATTTATTATACACAAATACTGTTGGAAGAAGAAAAAAATTTACATGATGTGATATAAAACATGCCTTTTGTGTTTGTGTGGCTCAGGGATGTTCAAGCAGGGCTGTTCAGCCTTCAGGGTGATCACGCCCAACATTGACGAGGAGGCCTCCATGATGGAGGACGTGGGGATGCAGGACGTGCACTTCAACGAGGTAAGCTTCGTTCACGGCCTCTTTCATTTCACTGCAAAAAGCTGGCCCACACACACACACACACACACAAACACACACACACACACACACACACACACACACACACACACACACACACACACACACAACCCCTCTCCTCCTTATCCATGCTCTTCTTGTCTCCACACAGACACACACACACACACACAAACACGGAAGCACACACACACACTCACACTGAAACCAGTGTTCTTAGTATAATGTGCTTTTGTTAATTAATACTTTACAATGCGGCTTGCGTCTTATCTCCAAAGCTTATCTGAAACGTGTATCAGAACGGCCTTCTGCTGGCTGTGTTATCTTAAATAGCCATGATGCAGCCTTGAGTAATGTCTTATCAGAGAATCAGATGCACACGGTTCAGTCAAACTCAATGTACTCTGAACACTCTGCTACCAAGAGCACTCAAAGAAGAATAGAATGGAATACAATACAATACAATACAATAGTCTTTATTGTCACTGTACTATGTGCAGTGAAATTATAAAGTGCCATCTAAAACAGTGAATTAAAAGTGCAAATATGTTATGATAATAAATAAATACTGCATTCACACCCACGCAAAAAAGGAGGCCGCACTACGCATATAAAACAATTATTAACACAGACACATTTCACCATTCTGCCTTCTTCAGTGTGTGAAGGCAGAATACCCAAACGCGTCTGTGTTTGTACATTTTGTGTATGTATAGTGCAGCCTCCTTGTCCTGTTTCTTAAATGTGTTATATAAAGACAGTGACTTGGCTTGGCTGGTCCAGTTGTGTGTTGTGCTGAGCTGTTGTGTTGTGCTGGTCCAGTTGTGTGTTGTGCTGGTCCAGTTGCGCGTTGTGCTGGTCCAGTTGCGCGTTGTGCTGGTCCAGTTGTGTGTCGTGCTGAGCTGTTGTGTTAAGCTGTTTTCCATGTCTCCTCAGGATGTGCTGATGGAGCTCCTAGAGGAGTGTGCTGACGGCCTGTGGAAGGCTGAGCGCTACGAGCTCATCGCTGACATCTACAAGCTCATCATTCCCATCTATGAGAAGCGCAGGGACTTTGAGGTAACATGCATGTCAAGCCCAATGAACCACCTCTGTGTATGAAATGTGTATATTAATTCACTTGCCTTGCCTTGCATGGCACTCACTTCCAAATCAGCTAAGTCAGATATAAAACTGTTATGAACATACAAGCATTTCTTTAATTTCCCAGTTTGGGATTAATAAAGTGAATCAATCAATCAGTCAATCAATCTATCTATCTATCGATCTATCGATCTATCTATCGATCTACCGATCTATCGATCTATCGATGGATTGTCTGGTGAAGACCTCATGTGATTGACCTGACCTGTGTCTTCTGGTCTCTGATGTTTTGCAGAAACTGGCGCATTTGTACGATACCCTCCACCGAGCCTACAGCAAGGTCACCGAGGTCATGCACACTGGCAAACGCCTGCTGGGCACATACTTCAGAGTGGCTTTCTTCGGCCAGGTGAGACACAGCACTAGGGTCTCAACAGTTTTCAGTAGAATGGGCCGAGTTGTGTTAACTTGTGTGATCAGTCAGTTACAAACTGTTTTTTCGGTTTCAAGGTTGGTAAATCTTCTTGCCCCAAAATGATGGGTTTGTTTATTTCTCGGATGTCTCTGTATATTTCCAGCATGGCTTTCAGTAACTGATAAACCCTTATGAAGTGTTATGCCAAATAGCCTCTTTGGTTTCAGCATGTGGACTTCACAGGGTATTTCTTCTCCCTTTAGTGTAAAGCATGATCGATCAATAGCATGGTGTACGGCAGGCCTTCCCTCCCTTCTTTATGTTAATGAGTCTCTCTCTGCTTTGCCTCCTCTTGAAGGCAGCGGTAAGTTGTCCTGGTGTGCGCCGTCCTCTAAGTGTGGTGTGGTGTGGTGTGCCGTGTCCTCACTAACACATCGCTCTACCTCAGCCACAGCACACCACTGCACTGCCCTACAAAGCCAAATCTGTCATAGCATAATCTGTCAAATTGAGTTTAGACTAAAAATCGACTTTATTACACCTCCTTTGTCTTGTGAATAGATCTCTTGCTTCTTTTTATTAAGAAAGTACATGAAAGCATCACCACTGTTATACCAGCAACTTGTTTGACTGGGCAGTGTGACAACTTGAAAGGCATTTTTCTCAGTTTCAGTGTTCACGTAGTTACTGCACTTTGCCTTTGCAGGGCAGTGCCCCTCTCTCTGTTAATTCACTGTCTGCTTTTTGCTGTTTCTAATGTGATAGTGCCAGAACAGTGATGAGCAACCTGACTTCAGAAGCTGTAAACCAGTACCTTTCAAGGCCAGGTCACACCAAAGATTTGCGACTAGACGAGCTGTAGCGGTGTGAATCTATCATTGCAAAGCATTTCAAGTCATCACAAGCAGTTGCAAAAACATTTGTCATGTCAAATCGCAATTGCAGGGTTTTAAAAAGTAAGCTATTGTGACATATTGTCACCCTTGCTGTTGGCCTATGGAAGTAGCATTGCAGCCTTTCACTAAATCAGCTGCTTCTAATTAGCACAGCTCTTCAGCCAGGTAAAGGAGTTCATTTGTAAAATCATCTGTATGTACTGCACAATTAGAAGCAGGTGATGTGGAATGTGTGGTACTGGATTGTAGCTGCTGAATCCAGGTTGCCTATCACTGGGCGCTGGATGCACTGGAGTGAGCCTTTCTTACACAATCAGCTTAATCCTCTCATTAATTCTCACCTTTGCTCACCTATTCACTTTTAGTTTGTCGTGTTTTTATGGTTTTACTGAACAGAACTAGTGAGTGGACTTACACTGAGTGCAGTGAATAACCCCATGCTGACACACGGCGTTGTTTTGTCAGTGATTTTGGAGTTGTTTTTTGTCCATCACGGGAGTGCCGAAATAACTGATCTCTTTTTTTATCACCCCTGTGACTGTAGCAGTACCAGTTTACTGACACTGGGACTGAGGTAAATGGAGCGGGAGTGTCTGTCAGTGCTCATTCTCCACTGTAGATCTACAGTAGCTTTGTGATGGCCCTCCTAGTAATGGGCATGTAGCACTGCTTATGTCAGAGTTTGATAGATTATTGTCATTGTGCAACAGAGGGCTTTCATTATTGCCATTATCAGCCATTTCACCACAGCATTATGTAGTTGGCAGGTTATGTGGAAAATTATAGTAGAATGATGAACCCTTATTAAACCCATCATTGTGCCTGGGGATCTCCCTTGATTAAATATTCCCATCCATTTACTTATGAATCCACTTGTTCATGTTACCACACACATGCTCCTACTGTACATTCAGTGTGTTACCTAATCAGGCAAGATATAGAGGCAGCTCGTGAAAGCCATTTGCGATAGAACGAAGATAGTCAGAAGTCACTATAGCTGGGCTTTATAATTCTGTTATCACTAGTAAAAACTCACTGGTTGTTTTGTAAGGCACGAGAGGGAATGTTTATGTTCAGTAACAGTAGCATTTATGTCACATTTTATGTCACTTCCACAGGATATCACACTGTCACAGTGTAGTGCTGTCATTAAGCCACTGGCATTTGGTTCAGTTGTTTGTTTATTATGAGTGTTTCTCCATTTAACTGTTCTTTGGATTCCTCCAGGGCTTCTTTGAAGATGAGGACGGGAAAGAGTACATCTACAAGGAGCCCAAGCTCACCCCCCTGGCTGAGATCTCCCAAAGGCTCCTCAAGCTCTACTCAGACAAGTTTGGCTCAGAGAATGTGAAAATGATCCAGGACTCTGGAAAGGTGAGAGAACCCTGTTTTATTCTCCTAATTCAGGAGTCCACAGGTATAGTCACAAAATCACATTTTTTAAGTTACTCCCACTATCGGTAGTTGCATTGAAACCCCGGCTTTTTTAAAAGTAGTCCTGTAAATAAACAAGCATAGTCTCAAGCTGGCAGTGTTTTAAAATAGCATTTACTTATAAAATCAAATAAAAAATCTAACTTATAATTTACATTTTCTCAGTTTCTGCATATTGTGACCATGGCCATTTTTCCTGTGGACTCCTCAATTATTTAGGGCATCTAAAGTTCATGTGTGTCTGTGTACAAGTACTGGACTTCATGTTTATGTGTAAATGCCCCCCTTTCATTGAAGATAAACCCCAAAGACCTGGATTCAAAGTACGCCTATATCCAAGTCACGCATGTGACGCCTTATCTGGAGGAGAAGGAGCTGGTGGACAGGAAGACGGACTTTGAGAAGAGCCACAACATCCGGCGCTTCGTCTTTGAGATGCCCTTCACGGTGTCGGGCAAACGACAGGGTGGCGTAGAGGAGCAGTGGAAAAAGCGGACCATCCTGACCAGTACGTACCCCAGGCATTAATGTAGTCCAGCTCCAAAGGACACTAAAATGATGACTGTAAATGACTGTAAAAGAGAATGTGTATAAAATACTTTCATACCTTGACTTGAATTAACTTGACTTTTTAGGGAAAAAAAAGGTATGAAATCAAGCTTTTAGATCATTTATTGGCTCATGCATTGGCCTCTGTCCAAGCACATGACTCTGATACATGAGGTGAATGAGAGGTTATTGAGACTACCCTTGAGCTGAACAGGTTTACAGGGGTTTGAATCTCATCAAAGGAGCTATGTTGTAACCAACTGGACTCCTTTTTTTGGAGCTTGAAGATGTTTCACCTTTCATCCTAAAGGCTTCTTCACTTAGCTTCTTTGACTACCATGACGTGGATGAATGAGAATCTACGCAGACGTTTTTGTATCAAATCAAGGTTTTGGATCATTTATGGGTCCAATAAATATTGGTCCTCTGTCCAAATGTATGGCTGTGCTACATGAGGTAAATGAGAGGTTGTTAAGACTACCCTTGTGCTGAACAGTTTTACAGTGCTTTGTATCTCCGTCTGTCTACCCTTCTCCTCTCCTTCTCTCTCTTTAGCGGAAAACATAGATTACATTCTGAGTATGTCAGCTGTTTATTAGGGGTCCTTCGAAATCCTCATCGGACAGCTTTTATTACTATATGGCATAAGAACTCCCAAAGTACAGCCTTTATCTTCATTACCTGATAATGCAGCGGCTCAAAGGAGGAAACTTGATGAGTAGGCAGATTGCAACAACAATTCCTCTCGAGCCCTCAGAAACTCCAAACATCTGCACGTGTTTGTGAACGTAAAATGCATGTGGCTACAATGATGTACAGTATGGTGCAGGGCAGCTGTGGCCTAGTGGTTAGAGAGTTGGTCTTGGGATCGGGGGGTTGCGGGTTCGAATCCTGTTCCAGTCGGAAGGATGGGGGTGGGGGTGTAAATAACTAGTGCTCTCCTGCACCCTCATCCATGGCTGGGGTGCAGGAGAAGATGATGCACCTCTTTTTTTTGTATGTGTGTGTGTGCCCTGACAGCCACGCATTGTTTCCCCTACATAAAAATGATGTGTCTCTTTTGTGTGTGTGTGTGTGTGTGTGTGTGTGTGTGTGTGTACCCTGACAGCCACGCATTGTTTCCCCTACATGAAAATGATGTGTCTCTTTTGTGTGTGTGTGTGTGTGTCCCCCAACAGCCACGCACTGTTTCCCCTACGTGAAGAAGCGCATCGCGGTGATGTACCAGCACCACACGGACCTGAACCCCATCGAGGTGGCGATCGATGAGATGAGCAAGAAGGTGGCAGAGCTGCGGCAGCTGTGCTCGTCCAGCGAGGTGGACATGATCCGTCTCCAGCTGAAGCTACAGGGCAGCATCAGCGTGCAGGTAACACACACACACACACACACACACACACACAGCTGTGCTCGTCCAGCGAGGTGGACATGATCCGCCTTCAGCTCAAGCTGCAGGGCAGCATCAGCGTGCAGGTAACACACACACAGTCATGCCCACACGCATGCACACACCTGCATACGCGCACACACAGATATTTCATGCATGCACAGACACACACACACACACACACACAGTCACACACACACATACGCACACATGCACACACAGTCACACACAGATACGTGCTCACTCACACTCACATACTATATATGCGCACTTTCAAAAGACAAATGCTCAATCACACACAAAAAACACACATACATGCACATACACACACACATATTTCCCTCCATATTCATATAAACATACTCATACATAGGTGGCATTCTTTCAAACATACAGTGTACAACTTCACTTGTAGACTAAATAAAGAGGAAAGAAGTGTTGAAATGAAAATAAAATGTGGTTCGGTCCTTACTTTGTAACCCCCTAGGTGAATGCAGGACCACTTGCTTACGCCAGGGCCTTCTTGGATGATGCTAGCACTAAAAAATATCCCGACAACAAGGTGAAACAACTCAAAGAGGTTTTCAGGTGAGTTTCAGGCATTCTGCTTTTTCACTGATGCTTACAAAAAAGGTGTGGACTGAGTGGATAGCGTTGGCAACAGCTCAATTTATAGGCCTGTTCCGTGGTCCAGCACCTATTTACATTAGACATGGATTTTTGCTTGTTTTGCTTTTTACTCTAGGCAATTTGTGGATGCCTGTGGGCGTGGCCTGGGCATCAACAAACTCAATTTGTAGGCCTGATAGGTTCCGTGGTCCAGCACCCACCCAGACATTAAACATGGATGTGTGTGTTGTGCTTGTTTGGCGTTACTGTAGGCAATTTATGGATGCGTGTGGGCAGGCCTGGTCATCAACATGCTTTTTCATTGATGCTGTCAGTAAAAGTGTAAACGGAGTGGATAGCATTGGCAACAACTCAATGTATAGGCCATTCCTATGGTCCAGCACCCATTCAGACATTAAACATGGATGTGTGTGTTGTGCTTGTTTGGCTTTTACTGTAGGCAATTTGTGGATGCCTGTGGGCACGGCCTTGGCATCAACAAACTCAATTTATAGGCCTGGTCCAGCACCCACTCAGACATTAAACATGGATGTGTGTGTTTTTTGGCGTTACTCTAGGCAATTTGTGGATGCGTGTGGGCATGGCCTGGGCATCAACGAGCGCCTGATCAAGGAGGACCAGCAGGAGTACCACGACGAGATGAAGGCCAACTACAGGGACCTGGCCAGAGAGCTGTCCGCCATCATGCACGAGCCAGTAAGAACGAGCCATCTGACATTTAACTTGACTTGTTTTTAGAAGAAAAGAGTGTCAAATCAAGGTTTTGCATCATTTATTGGCCTCATCCATTTGTTCTCTGTGCAAACACATGACTATGATATATAGTAAGTAAGTAAGTAAAATGTATTTATAAAGCAAATTTAACTGCAGTTTACACTGTCCAAAGTGCTGTATAAAAACAATTAAGAAAAAAAGAGAGAACAGACACAAATTACAAAATATGGAGCCAAGATACAGACATAGGTATATAAGTAAGTAAAATTGTATTTAGTATAATTGTTATAATCATAAAAATGAGGTAATACATGAGGCAAACGAGAGGTTATTGAGACTTCCCTTGTGCCTTCCCTTGCAGTTTGTCAAATTACAACAGGCTCACTCAGTCCTTACATTCAACCATCTCTAGGTTACATACATGCTTTGCATATGCATATTAATATTCATACCCATTGTATGCTGTGATGGAAATACTGGTACACATGCTTGGCCTTTATCTGCAACACTGTCCTCGCTGTTTCAGCTTCAGTTCACACAATTACTCCATCATTGAGATTTTAACGTGACGGCATGGTGTGGTTTTTACTGTAGATGGTGCTGAAGTAACAGCCCTGTTCTTCTTTTTTGTCTTTGTGCTGTCACGAGCAGATCGGATGGTAATGCCCCATGCTTATGCCTATATCTACAACAATCCTATATTTACTGCACTGTGACAGGCTGCTGGCCACTGCTGTTGCTGTTGTTGTGTTTAAAGCTCACTCTGTCCTTGTCCCTGTCCCTGTCCCCGTCCCCCTACAGATCAGTCCAGTGGAAGAGGGCATGAAGAGCACTCTTCCCGACTCGCTGCACATCTTCAACGCCATCAGCGGCACGCCCAACAGCACCACCATCCAGGGCATCCCCAGCTCCTCTTCTGTGGTGTGAGGGGGTCCCACGCCTCCGACCAACACCCCCACAACTCACCCCCCGCCCCAAAACCACGCCTGGCATCCCCAGCTCCTCCTCTGTGGTGTGAGGGGGTCCCACGCCTCCGACCAACCCCACTCACCCCCAAAACCACCCCCAAACCACGCCTGGCATCCCCAGCTCCTCCTCTGTGGTGTGAGGGGGTCCCACACCTGCAACCAACGACCAACCCCACTCACCCCCAAAACCACGCCTGGCATCCCCAGCTCCTCCTCTGTGGTGTGAGGGGGTCCCACACCTGCAACCAACGACCAACCCCCCCAACCCTCAAAACCACGCCAAAAACACGGCTGGTCAGTCAGACACTGCAGCCAGCCAGCGTGAATGCCATACCCCAACCCTAAAGAAATCACCTTCCACTCTCTTTAGCTCTCCCCCTAACTGAGTTGCGAGTCGTTTTGTTCCTGCTCGTGGATGCTAAATCTGCTGCCGGCCTTTTAACAGACATATCCAAAACACACAGGCTGTGTCAGTAGCTTTGCACTGTGTTGGGTTTCATGGCTTGTCAGTTAACCAGAGAGCCATGGTGGTTGTTCATTCGACAGAAGCACTATATGTGGGACCATTTGAGTCATTGTACTGTCCTTTAACACGTAATCCTGTGAATAGGAGGCGGTGTGCTTCGTGAGAGAGGGTGATGGCAGACGGTGGATGCCCCCTGTGCTGCAGTCATGTACAGACATGAGCGATTAGCTTTGGGCTTGGGTATGCCAACTAGTGTTTCCTGTGGAGACATCCCATTTGGGACTCTTAAATGTAAAAACAAACAAAAAACACACACACACAACATGCATGAATTATTCAGCAAACCATAGGGTCATTTTATTATTTTAGTATTTTATTTTAGTCATCTGTATTATTATTTGTGATTTTTTTATGTACAGTAATCAGAATTCCATACTGTCCTTTTTTTTTTACTTGCGGCACAGAGTCTGATATCTCTTCATTCACCTGTGTTGTATTTCTACAAAGTAGCATTGTGTCGCAGAGAGATTGCTCTGTGAACCCACGGGCAGTCAGCCACTTCAGTGTCTTAGACAGAGAGTTCCAAACTGTTCAGATGCCATGGCATAAGTATATTCCGAGCTGTTTATTGTTGTACATACAAAAGGAGTGCAATATTTGCAATAACTCTTGCTGTGTTTATTTCATACACTGTAAAGATGATGTTCATTCTTCTTGCCAAAGCCAGGAAGTGTGAAACCAGTGACGGAGCCTACTGTGGATGTAATATGAAGCTTTTACCATTTTAGTGTTCCTTTTAAGTGTTTAAAGAAATCATTTTATATTGGGGAGGGAATGGGTTTTTATTTTTATTTAACAGAATGTCCATGTTCTGCTGTATTTAAACAGAATTGTCCCCCTAATACTTCTCTTTTAAATAAAAAGTCATTCAGTTTTATCTGTAGTCCTCTCCATGTTTGTTGTGTGGACTGAGCAGTGAAACCAAGAAAATACAGCTTATGTATGAAGGTACCTTTTAAGAAATGATTGTTAACCTTACAGTTTAGTTATGTTCGTTAGTTATATGGTTAACATGCTGTGATGCATTTTCTGTCTGCCAATTGCATATTTCAGTTGTGCAAATAGATTTCTGGTGCAAATTTAGATTTCTTCCTAAATGAAAAGTTAACCCCCTAGCGTACATGCCTGCATCGTAGTTGAGGTATGCGTTGTCCCCACTGTCCCCTCCTCCAGCGTCTGCACGAGACACCATAAAACAGGACACAGTCCACCCACCCACCCACCCACCCACTTCCACAGGTGTCTAATAAGAGATGTTCCACCAATACTCCTGATAGTCAATCATATCAGCCTTCCTGTGAGGATTCTGCCACTGCCACTTGGCCTTCCAGCAAGAAAGAACTGCACACAGGGATATACAGTAGCAGCTCAACACAGGAGAGGAGAGTAGCACACTATCACTTTAGCCATGGGAGGTGAGAAAAGCATGTGAGGACATAAGGAGTTTTGTCTTTTCCATACTGTACCCATCCAGCACTTACAGTACAGTCATATATTTGTAATTCTACAGAGAAAGGGGGTAAGGATGAGGAGCAGAAACCAAAGTCAAAGGTGAGTGGACAATCCGGCTTGAGAAAGTAAGAGTCCTGCCATGTGTTCCTTCTGCCTGTGCTCCTAGCATGGGTGATTTCACTAACTAGCTCATCTACCTGGCTGAAAAGTTGTAGTAATTATGATCAGCTGGTTCAGTGAATTGGCTGGAACAAATATGTGGCATGACTTGCACTTTGTGAACCTGGAATGTGTGCCTCTGGTTTTCTTTGCTACAGTCACGTATGCTCTCATTTTAATACATGCCAATTACTTTTCAGTGGCTGCATATTTAAAATATATATGATTTGATTTCAGTTCCATTGAGAGTTAAGTAGTCTTGTGCTGTAGTTTTACTAAAACACAGTGAGGCATACACTCAAAATTACATGTGACATTTTGTTTATTTTGTTATTGTTATTGTCATTTTTTTAATTGTATAGAAAATAGGAAATTATCTTATGTGATCTTGTGTGACAGTTTAATGTATTGGTTTAGCCAATAAAATGTCTTGGAGGTATTTTCTTTTTCTACTTTAATTTACTAAAAATATTTAAAATATCAATTATTCAGGCTACTGAAATATCTACATGTGATCAATCTTTATACTTTACAAATAATAATCCTTAAAGATAAAGATATAGCCTAATTCAGTACAAAAGTCCGTAAAGGGCATGGTCACAATTATCTTTTATTATTTTTTATCTGAAGATCTCAAATTACTTATTTCTTTATCTAAAGATAACTGTCTGAACTCCAAGAACAATATCCAAAGTCTGCCACTGGAACAACTCAGAGATTGTGTAGGATCAAAAGTACAGGGACATCAAGGACATTTTAAACAGCACTGTGTTTAATGGTATTAGTTTTAGATGCTGCATGGTCAAATGCATGCAGGCGCTTGAACACTCATATGCATTCACAACTTATTCACAACCACAGGAATTGACATAGGCACTATTAAACGCATATTATTACACACCATACTCCAAACCACAGGCATTAATAAGGGCTTTCCCTTAACCCTTTGCTGCCCATTCCAAAATACATTGGCCTTGCCACTGTATAGCTATGCAGGATGCATGTGCTAATACCTACCAAACCGGGAATTAATACACTCATTAGATTTTGACAGAGTGAACTATCGTGTATAACCTAATGGCAAGTTTAGACTTCCATATTCAATGTCTGACATTGGTAAAGGTGACCTGAGGCTTGCGTGCTGGCAAACCATGACCTAAAGGACCCCAGAAACTACTTTATATGCTGCTATTACCATTTGAAGGCAAGCTAGAATTTGTTAATGAATGGTGCCATTTTGAATAAAGCCTCTTAGTCTGGACATGGTCTAGCTCATTGTTGCTCTTTTCCTCAGGCACTTTGCACTTGCCTGCACAAAGCTAAGTGGAAATATAATATACACGCTGAAAAACGACATCTTGCATCCGTAACATATTTGTTATAGTATAGTTAATAAATCATCAACTATATATATAGTTATTGGTCTTTTTTTCACTGCAAATACAGTATTTGTAAGTGCAGAACATGGACATTTGCCAAACTGTGCAAATCTCGTAACAATGACTGTGATGAGGAAACTGAAAACTAATAAGCTTTCACATGTGTACATTAGTTCCCAATAATGTCTGTGTACCACACAATAAGACCAAGTGGTGAGGAGAGAAATGAGTTAATTATTTTTGACATTGCCTTTTGAAGTGTAAAATTATTCTTTTGTTCTACCAGAAGGTGGAGTGCTGTGGCTACCCGCTCAGCATATTCTTCATCGTGGTCAATGAGTTCTGCGAGAGATTCTCCTACTATGGAATGCGAGGTAGACCGTGTGGCCTAGGGCTTTTGTACCATATAAAGTATTTGTACAATATTGTATCTTATGCTATGTGAAACAGCATTATTTCTCAGTGACCTTTTGACCTTTGCTGTGTCTCCCTCACACACCTGCAGCGGTGCTCGTGTTGTACTTCAGGTACTTCTTGAACTGGGACGATGACTTGGCTACCTCTATCTACCACGCCTTTGTGGCCCTGTGCTACCTGACACCTATCCTGGGGGCCATCATCGCCGACTCCTGGCTCGGAAAGTTCAAGTAAGCGTTGGTTATTGCAGTGCTTCTCAATTATTATCTGTAACGCAAGAACAAAACATTTTGCCCCCCCCCCCTTTGCCGTGACTATAATAGTATCATTTGTCTATAACATTGTTAGAAATACACCCCTGCATAACATTGTATTAGCATTTCCATTGTTTTTTAGTCTGTACTGTGGTTCATGTGCAATTACACCTTATTCTAGTACGGCAAAAAAAAAGCATGTTCCCCCTGGAGTCACACGCGCCCCCCTGGCATCGGACCGCGCCCCCCAGGGGGCCCCATCCCACTATTTAACCTCCAGAGACCCAAATATAGAAGAACATTTCAAAAATGTTTTTTAACCTTTTAGACGTTGTTGTAGGAGGCACGTGATGCAGAAATCAGTGTTTATGTTCAATTTTGACATCCAAATCCCAAATGCTGTCCAAATCAAATCCAGTGCAATCCAATGGACAAGGTGCAAAAGGTGCTGTACTTCAAGGCAGGTTCGCAGGTCGTATGACTTTGTGGCCAAGTAACTGAGCCTATTTAACACAATCTACCATCCAATAGTGTAGCAGAACTGAACAATATGGCCTATTAGTAATATAAATGTGTTTTTTAAAAGAAAAAATGTAAAGATTTATTTTTGTAGAATTAAATGTGATGTTGTAATATTACAACAGTGGGCCTCACAGGGTTAAGAAGCACTGGTTTATTGACATGCATCTTCCTCTCTCACACACTTCCTCCCCTTCCTCTCTGCGTTCTTCTCTTATTTAAATGTGAGTACCTTGAAATCTTGGATCAAGAGTGAACAAAAAAAAAAACTTATTTTGACTTTCATTTAATGTTACTCGTATCTCTTCTCCCCACAGGACAATCATATACCTGTCTATCGTCTACGCTGTCGGCCAGGTTGTGATGGCTATCAGTGCTATTCATGACATCACTGACGCGGACAGGGATGGCAAACCAGACAACATAACGATTCACGTGTGAGTGGCATTTCATGTTACGCCGTCTCAGTTCAGTCTTATATAGATAGTGCTATATAATGAATAACTGTCAAGTCTATCTATCTATCTAGCTATCTAGCTATCTGTCTGTCTGTCTGTCTATATATATCTGTCTGTCCGTCTAAATAATGAAAACCAAGAATTCAAACGTTTTTTACCTCCGCCAGCAGAGGTTATGTAATCATTGGCGTTTGTTTGTTAGTTAGCAACATAACTTAAAAAGTTATGGATGGAATTTGATGAAATTTTCAGGGTAGGTCAAAAATGGGCTAACTTAAAAGTGATCAGATTTTGGTGGTGATCTGAGCTGCCCTGGCAGAGGTCTGCACTCTCTAGTGCTTTTCTAATTTAGTTTTTAATATAATTCACGCTACTGTTATTGATATTACTGTGACTTACTGTCATAAAGACAGACATGACATGCCCTCAGTGTCATAGCCGTGCCATCCTCTCTGTCACAGGGCACTCTCCATGGTCGGCCTGTTGCTCATTGCCTTGGGGACAGGTG
The DNA here is from genome assembly GCA_027475355.1 of Coilia nasus. NCBI lineage: Eukaryota > Metazoa > Chordata > Actinopteri > Clupeiformes > Engraulidae > Coilia > Coilia nasus. Next base: position 4,917,142 of record CM050213.1, read on the forward strand.
GCATCAAACCGTGCGTGTCCGCCTTTGGAGGGGACCAGTTTGAGGACCACCAGGTCAGACGGCTGCTCTCTTTATTCAGTGTAAACGGCTTTTCATAGAGCTGGAAAAAAATGAGATTACATTTGTCATGTGTCATTTCATTCATCAGACAAGGCAGCGGAGTACATTCTTTTCTGTGTTCTACCTGTGCATCAATGCTGGAAGCCTTCTCTCTACCATCATCACCCCGATTCTAAGAGGTTAGTGCAGATTTCACCAGGTGTCCTGGTATGTCTGAGGTGTGTTGCCACCTGTCCCGGTTTTACCTAATTGTCCCAGTTTTTAATGGTCTGTCCCGGGAAAAAGAAATATTCTCCTGGGACACTGACACCTGGGTCGCTGCTTATAAGCAAAAAGGTTGATTGGGTTGCCGAAATGTCCCATTTTTTTGTCAGACATAGGTGGCAACCCTACAAAGGTGCCTTCCATATGCCACATGTGGTATTGTTTTAAGTAAATGATCGTAGTGTGCTTTCTAATATGTCTCCCCCCACAGGTCAGGAGTGTGGCATCCATAGCCAACAGAAGTGCTACCCTCTGGCCTTTGGAGTCCCTGCAGCTCTCATGATGGTCGCATTAGGTAGGCTGAACTGCCCTACAAGGGCCAAGTCCAGTAACTACGTAAACATAGAAACTGAGGGAAATGCCTTTAACGTTGTCACACTGCCCAGTCAAACACGTTGTACGCACAATAGTGGTGATGCTTTTATGTACTTTCTTAATAGCAAGAAGCAAGAGAATTAGTCACAAGACAAAGGAGGTGTTATAAAGTCAATTTCTACTCTGATCTCAATTTGACAAAATATGTAGTTACTGCCTTTTGGCTTTGTACGGCAGTAAAAATCGCCTGTCATACTGAAAGGCCATAGATATTTAGTACCACCACATTCTTTCATTTAATGTTACTTGTTGACTTGTTTTTTTTAACAATTAATGAATTGTCTAATGGGTGTGCTTTGTGCCTCTGCAGTTGTTTTCATAGCGGGAAGCAGTATGTATGTTAAAACTGCTCCGAAGGGAAACATCATGCTGGATGTGTCTAAATGCATATGTGTAAGTACTACAATTTATTCTTGTTGACCTTATGTTTTTTATTGACTTTATGCTTTTTATAATCATGATTATAGATACTAAATTCAGTTGCAAAAATGTATAGTAATCAATTTTGCAGCATATGTTAACCATGTTAACTGAGAACTTGTATCTGTTGTAGTTTGCCATCAAGAACCGCTACAAGCACAGAAGCAGTCAGTATCCAAAAAGAGAGCACTGGCTTGACTGGGCCTCTGACAAATATGAGGTATGTACGATTATCTTCGCCTTTGTATTATATAAAAACTAGCAAGGTGCCAACCACACTGGGCATGTAGCATGTCTCTCTTACTGCCCCTTCAGAAACTCCTGATCCAGCAGATCAAGATGGTCCTGAAGGTTCTGTTCCTGTATTTGCCCCTACCCATGTTTTGGACACTGTTTGACCAAAAGGTAACAAGGATGATTTCTCAAAACAAAACTACATTTTCTCATGTGACAGAGCCCACATTAATGGGGCATTGCGTCATTATGCCATTGCGTTAGTGTGTTCGTACGTATTATTATTGTTATTATTATTCAAAAGTAACCACTGTAAAGTTTATAATATTATGGTATAACAACATGAGAAAGCAAGGTTGTGCCAACTACTAGCCTATATACATCATATTGATATTAAGCTTCATGAATTAAAATCAATTTGTTTGTAAAATCGATTTATTGTTATGCTGTGTGTGTGGAAATAACAACCAGTGATATCCACAGGGTTCTCGCTGGACTCTACAGGCTACTACCATGAATGGTGACTTCGTAAGTGACCATTACCAATGACCAGAGTAGCCATACGCCAGAGTACAACAACCAGAGTAGCCACACGTGCCATCAAACACTTACTAACTGACTTTCTTATTTTTACACAGGGATTTCTTGTTCTGCAGCCAGATCAAATGCAGGTATGTCTTATGCTTTTTATTTAAATGTGAGTACCTTGAAATCTTGAATTAAGAGAGAACAAAAAAAAAACTATTTTGACTTTCAATTTATTATGTCATCTTATTTGTGACTAAGCCTGCATATTAATTTATCTTCATTTTGTTTTACAGACTTTAAACCCCATCTTGATTCTCACTTTGGTTCCAATAACTGACCGTGTTATATACCCACTCATTGAGAAATGTGGTCTGAACTTCTCGTGAGTGTTCTTTCTAACTTTGCACTTCAACTGTTGGCTAAGGGGTAGAAAATCATTGGTGACTCCATCTGGTGAAATGAGTCTGAAGTTGCAAATTCTAATTTTAAGGTACAGGACAATTTTAGTAGAAAACTTTTAAAATATCACATTTTATTTTTTGTTCTCATATCTGCCCAGTTTTCATTGTCAGGATAACTATATTAAAGTTACAAATTGGCTATCTGAAGTTTAATTGCACAATTGAAATACTATCAAAATGTCAAACAAAAATAGTGGGATAATAATTTTAAAATCATTTAAAAAAGATTGCGGGGTGTCATATTTGAAATGTCTACATCTTGACAACTGTTAAAAGTGCGTGTCTGACCAAGAAATCATTTAAAAGTGCATCGTCTTGGATCAAAAACCTCAATTTAGATTTTTTGGTCACTGCAACACATTTTGCCAGATCTGGTCACACTGTTTAATTACAAACACATATCTTTTTTTTTGGCAAAGAGAAAGCTGTAGTGTAGTTAGTAGTAGACATGTGACCATGTGTTTCTCCCACAGGCCCTTGAAGAGAATGACAGTTGGGATGTTTCTGGCGGCTATGGCCTTTGTCTCTGCTGCGTTTGTCCAGCTTGAGATTGATGTAAGCACACTTGCACTGAGTATGCTAACACTGCTAACATTGCTAACATGCTAACATTTCCCCAAATCAACGTCCGTAAAGTGCAATTAAATGCAACTCACACTAAGTATGCCAACATTGCTAACGTGCTAACATTTCCCCAAACGACTGTCTATGAGGTCCACTTACACTGGATTTCTGGACTTACACATGAACCTTTTTTTTTCAACAGAAAACCCTGCCTGTCTTTCCCTCAAGTACTCAGGCCCAAGTGAGGGTACTAAACATGGCAAATAGCAATGTGACTGTAACAATCCCACCTTATGACCCTTTTGCAGTAGGAACTAACCAGGTAGACCACACAAAGAAACTGATTTATTTGTTTTTTATTTCTTCGAGTATTAAATCTTGACATATTGTTGTAATCTAACAGAAACCATCATGATTTTAATCTCTCATTTCTTTTTAGGCAAATGGGGAGTATTTAACATTTGACAGTGACAACATAGCTGTCTCATGGGACAATGGAGCTGCAGTACCTGTCAGTGTCATAAAGAAAAGCAGACAGACTCTAGTTATCACTCCTATAAACGCTGTAGTACGAGTAAGTGATTAATATATTCCCCTATTACAAATAATACACTCTGTTTACAATAAAATATAGTATTATTACCAATAGGAGTTTTTTTTTATAATACCACTTTTATTTCTGCCTGCAGTTTCAAGATATAAATTATAAACCAGAACAAGGAAACAATGCCGTAAGGTCAGTTGCGCAGTAATTTTAGTTTTTGTAAATAATAAAAGGAGCTATGATTTAAAAAGGATTTTCAGGCTCATTGCTTTACAATTCCACTTTTCTTTCGCCCAGATTCATCAACGGTTTAAGCACACCAGTCAACGTGTCAGGGAGCGAAGTAGACTATGGAAGTTTAACCACGTTCATTTTTTCAGACTACCTCATGATACCACGTGGAAAGTAAGTGCCTTAGTGCAGTCTATCTTCTTATCCCCTTTCGGTTGGGACACAGAACAATAATACAATTTCATAATCATTGTATTTGGATAATGAATGTGTGTCTGCTTTACATCAAGGCAGGTATTCACAATCAAGACTGCTGCTGGGCAGCAGTGTGACTACACCAAACAGTTTGGCTTTGGAGGTGCCTACTCCATCGTCATTCCCAGCACTCTCTCATGGGAGAATGTAAGACTATGCACTTTACAGTAACAACTATACCTTTAGGTGGAGATCCTGGCTTCAGAGAGTAACAACCCTGCCAAATATTTGATCCACCCACTTTCTAAACCAGCTGATCCTAATGGACGCACAAATGATCAGACAGGTAGATCAACTAATTGATCACCTGTGTAATGTAAGTGCACAGGTAAAAGAATAGCAGGTTGTCTACTTTTTGAAAACCACGATTTCAACCTCCACCTCTCACTACACACACAACATCTGCCAAGGTGTGACTAACGGATTGCTTGTCTGTTTTTATCCAGTGTGGGAACATTCAGGAGGTTGAGGAGATTCAGCCCAACAGTGTTCACATAGCTCTCCAGATCCCACAATACTTCCTGATCACAGCAGGGGAAGTTGTGTTCTCCGTGACTGGTTTAGAGTTCTCTTATTCACAGGTAGTTGCCCGAAGATATCCTTTTGCTTACCTTACGTTCTTACATTACACTTAGCTGACACTCTTATCCAGAGTGATTTACAGTTATTTTACAGGATACAGTCCGTGGAGCAATGTGGGGTTAGATGCCTTGCCCAAGGGCACTTCAGCCATGGATGAGGGTACAGGAGAGCACATGAATTGCCCATGTATCTCTAAGAATGTTTGAATTGGCACATCCAATGATAAGCTGGGGCAGCTTGTCTAGGGGTTAGAGAGTTGGACTTGGGATTAGAGAGTCGCAAGTTCGAATCCCGCCCTACCCATAGTGGAAATGCCTGTGAGCAAGGTGTCTAACCCTAGCCTGGTAAACCCGCCCCTTGTACTTCATTTCATTTTGTACAGAGGGTCTGGACCAAAATCTCTTGAGGGTCATGTAAGTGGTCCGAGCAACGCCGATCCAATTAGCGAACAGAGGGTGTGTTCGTGAGCCATGACGTTGACCTTGTGTGCTACATTTGAATTGTAGTGTGTAGGTAGGCTAATTGCATACGTGACGTCCAGGCATTAGCAATTGGGTAAAAGCAGAGGCACTTGTTTTAAACTTCAGCAGAGTCCACGCCTCCAGGAAGAAATCGTTTCTCGTGGCCTCCACTCCAGACCCTCTGAACAAAATGAAATGAATTACGAGGGGATGGTTTACCAGGCTAATGTAATCCCACACTGCTCCAGGGACCGTAACTGAAACCCTGTAAATAACTGTAAGTCGCTCTGGATAAGAGCGTCAGCTAAGTGTAATGTAAAATAAAAAATAAAATGACAAAATATATTAAATTCATATGAAATGCTGTATTTTGTTAGGCACCAAGCAACATGAAGGCAGTTCTTCAGGCGGGTTGGCTGCTTACTACAGCTATGGGCAACTTCATTGTTCTAATTGTGGCTCAGTCGATAAAGTTAAATGAACGGGTAAGCTATGTAACATTCACGGTCCTCTATAATTTATAAATGAATAATTTGTCTGATCACACCAATACACAAACATATACATTCATTCCTCCCTAACCTGACATTTTTTTACACAGTGGGCAGAGTATTTACTCTTTGCATCGCTCCTGGTTGCCGTGTGTGTACTATTCTCCATCATGGCCTATTTTTACACCTACATTGATCCTGTGGCCATTGAGGCTGAATTCAAAAAGAAGGAGGGAATGGATTCTGATGAAAAAGAGAAGTTGGAAATGAAGGAGAAAGACACTGTTCATGATGATGATAATGATGACGATGACGTGCCAAGACGAACCAAAATGTGAGCTCGAGAAAAAACAAACGTACAGACTGAGACTGACGGAGGATCTATATGAGAGAAATTAGGCGAGATGGATGAAGAGAGAGGAATTGTGATTGTGTAATAATGCTGTATTTTTATTTTGTTTTATGTTGTTTTATTAGTTTTTATTATTATTATTATTATGCTTTTTGTTGCCCCGTTGTTCTGTAGGCCTGTCTTTGGTGTTCTTGTTGTCTTTTTTGAACTGTTAAAAATAAAGTTAAAAAAAAAAAAAAAAAATTGAAGGTCACACTATTTATTCACATCAAAACAGGTGCTGAGCTCTAAGCCAGTAAGCCAGTTGCAGAAAAAAAACAAATGAATGAATACAAGTAAGTAAGTAAGTAAGTAGTTACATACTCATCATGCAAACTTGAGAAGTTTGGACGCATTTCTGTGAAAGGTGGTATGGTTGTTTACAACATGTGACTGTCCACAACAAATCAAACCAGCCCTGTTGATTAATTATGAAGGAAATACTGGTAACGGTAGACTTAAACCTGAAACATGGATGTCTTAAATGTAAAGTAAGGAGATTTTTTTATTGCAGACAGACTGGAAGCATCCGACCGTGTTGTTACCTTCACCTATCACGTGATGAGACTGAGACGTTTAGTACAGTAATAAAGCGTCATGTCAGCCACACCCCCAATCCCTAGGGAGCTAGGCCTTAAGTGATCATGTGACATACTGTCTTTACTTCACTCGAACTATACTGAACTATACATACTGCCTTTACTTCACTCGAACGCCTATCGCACCACCAGATCAAAGAGCGACATGGAAGCTTCACAACTCTTTACTCTATTTAGAGAACCAAGGTTATATCTGTAACCGCATGTTCTCTTTCATGATATGATGGGGTCACCAAAACTTATTGGATGGCCATAGCAGAGATGTTGCAAATGTGATCGTGGGGCAGTATCAGCCAACCTTAATGTGTAGTCTCCTAATCCAACTGCAACTAGGCCGATCAAACTGAACACAGCTTATTGATCTGTAAAACATAGTAGGCCTTACGGTAATGCAACAGGTGCAACAGCACCAAGTAGCAAAACAACTACACACACGCAGACACACACCAGACACCTTCAAGTGTATGATTTCACTGAACCTGCAGTGTCCAGTACTACCTGGGAGTCACACCACTAAAAGTGTCGGGGTCAAATTGACCTGGTAAGACCACAGGTGCTATAAACACACATGCATTTAACAAACCTAGTCATAATTAATATTATTTGCAAACAGCATAGTATGAAATCATCCATGCCATGGCAATTATATTGAACAAAGCCTAAGTTATGACATATTAACTTTTTAAATCTGATCGAATTGACCCAAAGACAACAGGAGGGTTAAGATGGGGAGGGTAACTGTTTCCAGATTCCTGTGTTTCCATGGTGCTTTGTTTCTAGTGCTCTATTCTATGTCTAGAATCTTCAATTTAATGTTGTGCTACAAAGTAGTCAGTAATATGGGAGCCAAGTAGCGAAACCATAGATTTTCTTTTCCAAATTTCACCATTTATCAGTCACTAAAAGTAACAAAAAATGGAGACGTGTGTTTTTTCTATTATTCCTTAAAGTTGAGATATAATATTTTCCAAAAATCACGCACAACCAATGGGCCCCCAAAACAGCTACATAGGCCCCCTACTATTTTACGTGGAACTACAAAAACCTCGGTAGCAAACTTGTTATCTCATGAACAGGGTCGTTACTCAAAAAAAGTAATCCATTACACATTACTCACTAGTGCTAAAAAATGTAATGCATTACTTTACCTCTTTACTGCTTATGGAAAGTAACTCATTACATTACTTTCTACTAGTAAGTGTCAGGATGAGGAAGTGAGAGTCAGTAGCAGGAAGTTAGTGTCAGTAGCAGGTGTGAGATTGTCAGGAAGTGTTGGTGCCTCCTGCGTCATGTATACGAGCACCTCTAATAATGCAAGGACAAGCAGGAAACACACAAACATCTCAGCTCGTCTCCACACCTTTGGAGTCCTGAGCTGTCAATCATATTTATGCATTATGTACATTTGCTTCATCATGTCATCAATTCAGGGATTCATTTACTGTGCAACAAGAAGCAGCAGCTTTGCCAAGTTAAAGACTGTTGTCATCCTTTTGTTCATGTTTACGCTAGCCTAGATGTAATCATGTCAAATCTGAGTGGGAATACATGCTAACACACACACACATACGCCCTCCATGTAGAGTCCGTATACATAGGCTCCCTTTGTGGCTGGCTGGTTGAACTCCTCCTTGAACTTCTTGGTGACGTCATCCGTCAGGTTCATCTTGTCTAGAGGCCACTCGTTCTTCCTGACTAGACTCTGCATCACCGCTACACACACACACACACTCATGAAGAGGCCACTCGTTCTTCCTGGCTAGACTTTGTATCACCGCTACACACACACGCACACACACACACACATGACCCCAAACACACACATGACCCTAAATACACACACGACCCCAAATACACAGACATGACCACAAACACACACATGACCACAAACACACACACAACCCGAAAAACACACACACAACTAAAACACACACATGACCCGAAATACACACACATGACCCCAAAAACTGACACATGACCCCAAACACAAACACAAGACCTCAAACACACACACATGACCCCAAATACACACATGACCCCCCCACATACACATGACAAGACACACATATACATGACCCAACACACACACATGACTCCAAACACACATATGATTCCAAAAACGCACATGACCCCAAATACACACACTAATCTCAAACACACACTTGACCCCAAACACAGCAAGACTCATTCTTGACTATCACACACACACACACACACATTGAGCAGTCATGAGAACACATACAGTAATATGAGGACATACAGTATACAGTATATTTGTACCACCAAAGCTGGTGTGTGTGTGTGTGTGCCTGTGATGAATGACTGTGGATTGAAAAGGCCTGAGTTGTGTGTGTGTGTGTGTGTGTGTGTGTGTGTGTGTGTGTGTGTGTGTGTGTGTGTGTGTGTGTGTGTGTGTGTGTGTGTGTGTGTTGGTTTTACTAAACCAATGAGTACTTCAACATGACTGCACACCAACCCCATGGGGACTTGTGGTCTCGTGGGTACCTAAACCCAAGTCCCCATGAGGACAACCTTTGGAATAGCTATAGAATGGCATTCTAAGATGGCTGAGTGAAGAATCTTAGAAAGTCCCATGAGGTGGGATTGTAGGAGAAAAAGTGTGTGTGTGTGTGGTAGGTGGTGGGAATTACTGGCCATTGTGGCCAAATGGTGGTACTGCAGTGTGTGTGCATCTTGTGTCAAGGTCGACCACTGATGACATCATCAAGTGTTAAACCTGTGCCCTTTCACTGATCTTATGGGGACTTTACCATGGTAACAGATTGTGTGTGTAAAAACTGCATTATTTCACTGAGCTCATGGGGACTTTACCATGGTAACAGATTGTTTGTGTAAAAACTGCATTATTTCACTGAGCTCCTGGGGACCTCAACATGGTAACAGATTGTCTGTGTAAAAACTGCATTATTTCACTGAGCTCATGGGGACTTTACCATAGTAACAGATTGTTTGTGTAAAAACTGAATTATTTCACTGAGCTCCTGGGGACCTCAACATGGTAACAGATTGTCTGTGTAAAAACTGCATTATTTCACTGAGCTCATGGGGACTTTACCATGGTAACAGATTGTTTGTGTAAAAACTGCATTATTTCACTGAGCTCCTGGGGACATCAACATGGTATCAGATTGTCTGTGTAAAAACTGCATTATTTCACTGAACTCATGGGGACTTTACTATGGTAACAGATTGTTTGTGTAAAAACTGCATTATTTCACTGAGCTCCTAGGGACATCAACATGGTTTAACTTTCCTTTTAGGAAACACTATCATGTGATTGTGGTAGGATCCGTTGTAAATGTCTCAGGAATTACTGATATGAAAAGGGTACCTAAGGGCTAACTACACTTTAATAAACAGTACAGAAACTTTAGTTCACACATTTGCTGAGGTTCATAGTTAATAAAGTCACTACCACAGGTGTTCAGTGATGAGTAAACTTTACACCCCAACCCTTAAAGATATGTTGCATTAGATGTATAGTTATAAGTTGCACAGCATGCAAAGCAAGTAATTGGCTGTACAAGTAATTGGCTGTACTCGGACAGGTTACTTAATTACACAGTCATTCAGAATTTTTATAAGAGAGCAAAAAAGTAAAATGAAGGACCATGTGATGACAATAAACAAGCAAACACATTAAATTGTAACATCTGTACAAGTAATTCGTTGAAGTTCTTCCCTAATATTTAATATGTACAGTAATTCTCAAGGCAACATTCATCCCCATTATGAAGACACACATCTAAAGCCAATTCATGATAGAGGAGAAGAGATGAAAGGAGGAGGGTAAAACGTTTGAAGAGTGGGGTATATATAATACTGGAGGAATAAAGAGTATAGGTGAGGGCAGCATGAAGGCTGTAGCTGAAATGGAGCAGTAAACGTCTTACACATTGCATGTGAGTAGAGTGGACTGCATGGAAAAGGAGGAGGCCAGGAGGGGGAGAGGAGAAGGAAAAAGGGAAGGCAACTAGGAGAGGAGGAAGAGGAGGAGGAGGAGGCCGGGAGAGGAGAAAGAGAAAGGGACCTGGAGAGGAGGAAGGAGAGGAGAAAGAGATAGGGACCTGGAGAGGAGGAAGGAGAGGAGAAAGAGAAAGGGACCTGGAGAGGAGGAAGGAGAGGAGAAAGAGATAGGGACCTGGAGAGGAGGAAGGAGAGGAGAAAGAGATGGGGATCTGGAGAAGATGAAGGAGAGAATAAAGAGAAGGGGACCAGGAGAGGAGGAGGATGCTGGGAGAGGAGAAAGAGAAGGGGACCAGGAGAGGAGGAGGAGGCCGGGAGAAGAGAAGGAAAAGGGTGCCTTGAGAGAAAGAGGAAGAGGGGATGGACAAGGGAAAGGAGGAGAAGAAAACCCAGGGAGGAGAAGGTCAGGAGAGGAGAAGAGGAAGCCACATTTTGCCATTTGCCCTGAAAGGAAAGCCATCAGACGTGATGCTGACGTGATTTGATAATCACATAACTTGGTAGCCTATGAAGGGACATGATGCTTCACAAAGATGGTATCAAAATGACAGGGCTGTTCATTACTGATTTGCCGTTCAACCTTTAACCCTTTAAGACGCACCCCCTATTATAACTTTGTTGTTACCAGAATGGCAATTACCAGGTTGTAATATGTTACTGAAGACTCTCTGTAATGTCTCTCTGTAATGTCTCTGTAATGTAATGTAATGTTGTAATGTTGTAGTTACATTTTTTTCAGTCACAGTGAGTCGTAGCGCCGGCGATACGGTGCCGCGCTAAGAGGCTACGAATTCACTTGATTTAAATTTGATGGCACAGCCAAAAGAAAGCAATGTGACTCGGTCTTATTGTCATGATCATCATCATCAAATCTGTGTGTTGGACTCCAGTGTGCATTTAAATCTATAGTATGGAATTTGTAAAGTAAACTATGTTAGATGCACAACTATTTAATCACCTATTAATTATTTAAAAAATACACTACTGAGTATAGCTTAGTATAGCTTAAATTGCAGATGTGTAGACTGTATGCACACACCTTTTGCAAGTCCTCAGATTTACCACCCCATCCCCCACTAATCCTCCAAAATTGGTAATTCTCCCGCCATTTTATCATATACATTACGCGCACACCTTGTGTGAGTCCTCAGATACACCTATGCCAGCCCCTCCCCCACGCAACCTCCAAGTTAATGTCTCCCACTCCCTCCAACAAGTGCTAGAGTTGAACTGATTCATGCAGGATTTACTGTCAGAGCATCATTACCTGGTAGCATAAATGGTAAGTTACAACACTGCTTAACCATTTGCCCTGAAAGGAAAGCCATCAGATGTGATGCTGATGTGATTTGATAATCACATAACTTGGTAGCTTATGAAGGGACATGATGCTTCACAAAGATGGTATAAAAATGACAGGGCTGTTCATGACTGATTTGCCGTTCAACATTTAAGAATTCACTTTATTTGAATTTGATGGCACAGCCAAAAGAAAGCACTGTGACTGTCGGTCTTATTATCATGATCATCATCATCAAATCTGTGTGTTGGACTACAATGTGCATTTAAATCTATAGTATGGAATTTGTAAAGTAAACTATGTTAAATGCACAACTATTTAATCACCTATTAATTATTTAAAAAATACAGTACTGAGTATAGCTTAGTAAAGCTTAACCTGCAATATGTGTAGACTGTATGCACACACCTTTTGCAAGTCCTCAGATTTACCACCCCATCCCCCACTAATCCTCCAAAATTGGTAATTCTCCCGCCATTTCCGCGCACACCTTGTGTGAGTCCTCAGATACACCTATGCCAGCCCCTCCCCCACACAACCTCCAAGTTAATGTCTCCCACTCCCTCACACAACTTTTGCAAGTCCTCAGATTTACCACCCCATCCCCCACTAATCCTCCAAAATTGGTAGTTCTCCCGCCATTTTATCATATACATTCCGCGCACACCTTGTGTGAGTCCCCAGATACACCTATGCCAGCCCCTCCCCCCACGCAACCTCCAAATTAATGTCTCCCACTCCCTCCAATGAGTGCTAGAGTTGAACTGATTCATGTAGGATTTACCGTCAGAGCATCATTAACTGGAAGCATAAATGGTAAGTTTCAACATTGCTTAATGTTATGTAAAACATGTATAAGTCATGTATAGGTCATAACACTTCTCAAATAGTATGCACCTTTTAAAATAGTTGTGCATTAATGCTGTGTTACGGTTAACAGCTTGGAATTAATTCAGAAGCATTCTCTTTATCACTAGTCTTACTGTGTTGGTTAACTTTGCTATGGATTTATTTATTAGTAAAACATTGTCATGAAATTGTCATTCATTAATGCAAAGGAAACCTTTTTTGCTATGGATTAGCTAGCGATTAGCAATTAGCGATTAGCAATTAGCGATTAGCAATTTTTAGCTTTACATATGCATTGCAAACGTATTGTGTAGATGATCATGGTATCATGTTGTAGGAAAATGGCTGCTGGTTAATGTAGATATTTGAACATTCAATATAACTTTTAAACATGCAGTGTTGGCTGAGCTAAAATGGTCGAAGTTGAAGTAGCAATATGCTAATTGGCCAAGCTCTTGGCTGCTAGAAAGCATAACCTGTAGGCTAACTGGCTAACATAGCTGCTAGCTATGTATATGGCTTGGTTAAGATAGTCAGCTGGCAGATTGGTTTTATGACAGTAAAGGAGAATTTGCATGCCATGGTGTGAACTTTTTGAAGAATACAAGATAAGAAACAGCACACATGCTATTACGGTCGTCTGCAGTGTTTGGTTTGCTGTTGGTGCAGTTGCAAGTTGCTAATGTGAGTCTTTGTCTTCCATGTTATTATAAATATAAGGTCTGTAGCTCTGATTATATGTTTAGTCTTACTTTTAGACTAGACAGAAGTCATTAAGAGCTAAACAGCCTTCAAAATGCATGCATGTGAAATGTATTAATTCATATTAAATATTGGGTTATCCAAGATGCCTGCAGTGCCACACTTCGTTTTAATACCATATTAGTGCACATTACTATTTGATGTGGTGAGCCTAGGTATAGCTGTGGTTAAATAAACATTTACTAGCCTTTGAAAATGCATTCAGCGTGCATGTATTTTACTACTGAATCAAGTCTTTGCAAATAAAAAAACGGATTTGGTCTGTATTAAGAGTAAATTGTTTATTTCAAAAGCTGTTAAGTCCCCATTAGCTAGCGATTAGGATGCACACACTTGATGGCCAGGCGCACCTTGATGACATCACAAGTCCCCATACGGTCCACTTCTCAAGTCCTCATGAGTATTGAAAATGTCAGGTACCCTTTATTTAACTGTTACAGGAAATATCAAGTGACAATTGCTATAATAGGGGTCTAGCAGAAATAAAACTGTTAAGACACTAACTCCAGAACATTCAGAAAGGTTGGTACCCAGGAGGCACCTGCTGGTCATAGGTCCCAGTGAGGTAATATAAACCTGTATAGGTGTGTGTGTGTGTGTGTGTGCGCGCCTGTGATGAATGCCTGGGGGTTGAAGAGGCCTGTGGTGTGTGTGTGTGTGTGTGTGCCTGTGAGGAATGAGAAGAGAACACAACCTTAGCCCTGTAGCTATGGTGGGACAGGAACCTGCAACCATGTAAACCAGCACCAGTGTCACTGCACCACTGTCAATGAGTTCACCCACTCCATTAGTCTTTATTCTATTGTTCTACCTGACACGAGCAACAAAGTGCAAAATTAGTCAGCTGAACAGGCTGGGATTTGAACTCAACCTTGAGAGTGGGGAAACTCCAGTGCTACCACTGCACTATCCCTCCTGCATTCCATGCTTTGGCTTTTCCCCTATTTGTTCATACTCTTTCCACTTCTATTAGTCAATATTATATTTTTCTTCTTGACACTAGCAACAAAGTGTATAGTTGGCAGCAACTTGAAAATCATAACCAGGGCAGAAACCAACTATTAGAAATTATGGTGTATATTTAACAAGGACTGCTCTCCTTTCTACCATAATCTACCATTAGCCATGAACTAATGACCTTCTGGACAACATGTCAGCACTCTCCCACTGGATCACCTCCCCACACTCATAGGTTTACATGGGAGTGATTCAAATCACTGGCTTAATTTGACTAAGATCAACTTACTGTTTTCATGTAAACGCCTTAATTCGACTAGAAATCGGACGACCATAGTCGAATTAACACCCCGAGATAACTCCATTGTTAATCAGATCAGGGGTGCATGTATACAGTCAACCGGATTGGGATTAGGACTTTGCATTCTGCGCATGCTTGTGACCCCCGTATCATTTGCCTGTATCATTTGTCAGAGGCACCTTTCCTCAGCAATTAGCAAAATTAAGAGTGCCGTTTGGCATCTCATCACTGTTTTAACCACGGTGATAAGCCACGCCATGAGGAACATAACTTCTACCTCGACGTTCGAAATCTTTCAGGAATGCTTGACGCTGTTGTTGTTATTGGTTGTGAAGACATCAACTGGAAGTAGCTCTATTAACACTAGTTGAAATTGGTACAGCGCTACCTATCGTACCGGGGTACTAGGTGCCTTTGGCCAATGCTTCTAATTACTCACAGCCATGTATACTCGGACAATTGCAGTTGTCCCCCTTAATAGGATAGTCGAATTAAAGCTATAATCGAGTTATTTGCCATCATGTAACCGCACTGACTGAAGCTGAGCATGAGTTCAGTGCCTGAATCCAAGCATGCGCACACACACACATAAAAGGGGACAGGGCACACTAATTGATTGATGAATTGGTTGACCTTTAATTCAGCCAAAAGTAGCCTAAACCTCATGAAGCCTCTCTTAATCACATCATACTATCATGTCTTGCCTTTATTTTCTTCGGGACAAAGTATTTCTACTCTACTATGTGATGTGCAGTGTTGGGGTCGTTACTCAAAATAAGTAATCCATTACCCATTACTTACTACTGTTAAAACATGTTATACATTACTTTACTTCTTTACTCCTTATGGAAAGTGACTCCTTACATTCATACATTACTTTGCGTTACTCAGCAATGGAGCAAAACACATAACAAATTCCTATTGCAATGAGCAAGATGAACAACAGGTCGTTCTTTATTGCCCTTTAAAGAAAACCGACTACACCAGTTGGTGAAATAAGGTCATATCAGTATTGCACTGCTGGGAGGCTAAGTGGTTAAATCAGCTTGAAGAAACTCCACACTCCATTGGCAGTACAACAAAGGCCCTGGCATTCAAAACAAGGCACTGAGAACTTTGTAAATGTACACAACTGTTCTTACATGCAGTAGTTTGCAGTTGTTTCTCGTCGCCGCGATGATGAAAGTCCAAACAAGTTGATTGTACTACCTCTCCTCCTATTCTTCCTGCTGGTTTGTGTTCGTCAATCGACTCGTGCGGACTTTTATCATGGCGGTGACGAGAAACTACAGCAAGGTACTCCCTGTCAAAACTGTTTTATTAATAAATGGTGTGTACACTTACAAAGTTCTCACTGCCAATTGTTTTGAATGTTGTGGCCTTTGTTGTGCTACTGATGGAGTGTGGAGTTCCTTCAAGTTGTTTTAATGGTTTAAAAATAGCGTAGTCGTCATGCTTCGTCTAAGGGCACCTACCACTTCCATTGTTAGCCTTCTGAGACAAACGATAAAAAATAGTTAAATGCAACAGGCTAACTCAATTTTGCTCCTCAGCAACCAACTCGGTATGATGTTTTAACATGGCAATTTTCATTTTACACCGATTTTCTCCTTTAAGGACTACCATGTCTGAGTCTGACTCCGACTTCAAATACTCTGTTGCTTCAAATACTCTGTTGCTTTTGTGTCAACGTTGAGGGAAGCTGTATCTCCCTCATTCTCATCAAAAGCAAACAATTCCTTCTCAGCGACAGTGCTGTATGGCAGGTTTCTGATTCTGCTGCGCAACCGACCCCACATCACGGTGTAAAACACGACACGACACAATTCCTCACTGCTTCTCTTTTCTCCTCTTCCCTAAGCCGTTATGGTAGACGGCATAGCCATTTCCCTGAATTTAACAATCACCGGCAGTTGCGTGTGAACATGTCTGGCGACTATAGTGCAAGTGCACCTGAGAATTTTGGGAGAGGGTCAGGGAACCCGTCTCAGATATCTGTGGTCAAACTGTTCACTGGGGAAATTTAGTAATCAGCATATATGCACTATTAGTAACTGTAGTGTGATTAATGAACTTATAACAGTAACGCGTTACACTACTACGTTACCGACAAATGTAATGTGAGTACAGTAACGCGTTACTTAGTAACGCGTTACACCCATCTCTGCTCGTGAAGCTCCGCCTTGATATAAAAATGACAGCTTTCAAGATGGCGGAGGTTATTTGTAGAAAGTGATGAGAATAGTGTAACAGAGCATTAAAACGGCTCCAACTGATTTACTTGCGGTGATCATTTTACCGTGGACATGAGCAGTGGAAACTAGTAAGGCTGTCCTTTCGACTGGTGAGAACAGAATTACTGGACATTTGTGAATTCGTCAGTGGTCACTGGTTTGTTGTGAGGTAGCGAGGAGTTGGCATCAAACAGCGTTAGCTAGCTTACTCTCTAGCTCGCAAGCTAAGTTACCTTTCTGTACGGGGTTAGTACCGAGGACCTAGATGTAACTGACTTGGTATGCATTAGTTGATTATTATATATAGCAGACTTCGTTGATAATTGAGAGGACTGGGGTTTTACATCCTGTCTGGTTAATTTCTCATATATTCATCTGTCCAGTAACGTTAGCCTGTAACAGAAACTGCAGGCAAGTCAATTTAGGAAGGCTTGTGTTTCTGGTTTAGCTTCAGTCGTTTGCAAGATACGATATCTGATAATTTGAAGATGTGGTCTTTATCTGACCGTCATACTGTGTATTTCCAGTTTTATATTAGTGCAACTCCCGCATGAAAGAGCTGTTACTGTTATTAACGTCTGCAAGGACTTCAATAAAGACACTGCGGTTTATTTCTCGAGCTCAGTTCTGAATATCATCGGTAAGTTAACGTTAGTTAAAGCAGATAGTCAAGTCATGTTTACTAACTATCGCGATTCAAGTTTGCTTAGTTGTTACGGATTATATAAGTTACATTTTGTCGACTTGTCTTGTCGTTTGGAATGTGGTTCTTCATTCAGAATGTCAAAACGTCCCAAATAAGGAAGTGAAACATTTTATCAAGATTTTACATTTTTTGGATTGGCAGCTAACTTTTCACAGCTTTCCATAGAAGACATGGCTCATTCTGCTGCTCAGAGCGGATTACCAGGGATACAGGTAAGTCATGCCTGATGTTACAACTGTACCTTGTGGTGTCAGGTTGGCGTATTTGACTGTCTGACCTCATCTCTTTTTAACTAACAAAACATACCCTACAGTCTACTCCTTAACCCAAGCACTGCAACTTTTTAACTGTAAAGTCGATGTTTAAATAGTAAGGGCATACATTAGTCCAAGTAGCGAGACTAGGTGGATTGTGCAGCAAGAATCGAGGCTACTATTTTGGATGACATCTCAGTTTCAGTTAATCATTCGACATGGAATATGAAAAGCATGTAACCTTGTAGGCTTAATGAACCCCGAACATGATCATCACCAGTCATTGGCAGTAGTGATATTTCAGACATATGAATATTTCAGACATAAATATGAAATGTCAGCCCTCTCTGTGAATGCTTATTAAATGATTCCATCAGTAAGGCAAGGCAAGGCAAGTTTATTTGTATAGCGCATTTCATACACAACGGCAATCCAATGTGCTTCACAAAAAAAATAAAAGCAAAGGACAATATATAAAGGCATAAAAGATAAAGTAAGTGTAAAAGCATAAAAGATATAAAAGCATAAAAAACACACAAAATAAAAAATAGATGTAGTAAAAATCATTAACAGAAAGCATCTGAAAACAGTTTGGTCTTAAGTCTAGACTTGAAACTGCCAACAGTAGGAGCATTTTTAATGTCTTCTGGAAGTCGGTTCCAGAGCTTTATAGCATAGCAGCTGAAAGCTGCTTCACCACATTTTGTTCTAACAGCAGGTTCTACCAACAAATTTTTATGACGTGATCTCAGAGACCGAGTTGGTGCGTATAACTGAAACATATCCAATAGGTAATTGGGTCCCATCCCATTTAATGACTTAAACACAAGAAGCAATGCCTTAAAGTCAATTCTATAACTTACTGGGAGCCAGTGCAGGGACCTTGCAGTAGTCTGGTAGAGTCCCAGAGGCAAAAGCAAAAAAGTTTTTTTGGCCTACTACACAGCACTGAAATCTTTGAATGTGTAGGCTACGTTTTTCATCTAATGTGGCCTTTTCATCAAGTAGTCTAACTGAGCAAATGTGATGTCTTTATTTGTAGAACCTGTTGTCCATGACGTTGGTTAATAATTGCGTTCACGAGTAAAACAGAAGTTGAGAGTCAGCTGTTAAGTAGAAATCTGAAAACCAAAACCGAATGAGAACAAAAAAAGTCACTGAATGTGCACAGCTAGCCTGTATGCAGAAGGTTGTTCTTCGTGCCAACTCACTGTATGTTGCAGTCATGTCCTAAAGTTGGTTGATTGCGCATATCTTTAGATGCACCTTTGGAATGTGACTGAACTCTGAAGTTGACCTTGCCTACCTTGGTCTGTCTGTTGACTTATCAGAAACAATCCAGTAAAG
This sequence comes from Coilia nasus, assembly GCA_027475355.1. Classification (NCBI taxonomy): domain Eukaryota; kingdom Metazoa; phylum Chordata; class Actinopteri; order Clupeiformes; family Engraulidae; genus Coilia; species Coilia nasus. Next base: position 4,936,299 of record CM050213.1, read on the forward strand.
CATGCTTATCTTATGGGATCAGATGGATTTGTTCCAGGATTGAAGTATCAAGCCTTGAGTAATTTACTGTTTTTACTATTTATTATTTTTATTTGCCTGTGATGATGATGATTAGGCCAGTGGTAGTCTTTGAACCAGTGTAAAGTAGCCAAGCGTTGGCCCTCATTAGTGAGCATGTTATTTGAAGCTGTACTATTATTTAATTAATTTACTGCCTGTTGCCAGGCACACCTAACCTTGGACAGTTGAACTCATTGAAGCAACACTAAGTAGTTTTTTCAGACTTAAAGGAATACGCCACCCCCAGATGAAATTGAGTCTGTCCCCTCAGTCCCTAGAGTTGGATAAGTGGGCAGAAGCGTTTTCTGGCAAACCCAGCCATTGTCTGAATCTCGCAGCACTGACCTTATCTTAGCATAATCGCTGTAATCTAGTGTTGTCAACTAGCATACTGTGGCAAAAGTGAATCAATTCACTCAATTTTTTTGTAAATACTTCTTGTGACCTGTGCATTCAGATTGAGGATAAATGTTAACACGAAGGGATTGACCAAGCAGCATTTAGATTGCAGCGACTATGCTAAGCTTAGCTAAGGTCAGTGTTGCCAGATTTGGACAATACCTGGGTCTGCTAGAAAACACTCCTGCCCACTTATCCAACTCTAGGGACTGCGGGGACAGACTCAATTTCATCTGGGGGTGGCGTATTCCTTTAAAGTAATGTTTTCAAAATTGTTTCAGCGGTTCAACTTGTAACTGGGCGAAAGGCACTATTGAATTTTCTTTTGCCGCCCTTCATGGGCTGTAACTGCACGAAGGAAGTTTGGAGGAGCGGGCCATCTCTCTGTAGTTCAAATGAGAGACAATTCTGCTTCCAACCTGTAGAGCAACCGAAGACGAAAACTGCTTGGTGTTGCTTTAGCATGGGCCCCTCTACAGCAGTGACGTGTGCAGGAGGGTGGTATGCTGAGCATGGTGGAGATGACCGGCAGGCAGGCAGGCAGGCAGGCAAGGTTTATCCATCACAGCTGGAGGTGCAGAAGACCGCCTGGCACACCCAGACAGCGCAGAGGATCAAACCGATGCTTTCAGAGGGAGGCTTCAGCAGCTTCAGCACCCACCGCAAACCTGCTGACTGAGGGCTCATTCACACCAAACACTTTCCGTATTCTGCGCGTGCCCATTTTCTCTCCGTATTCATTTAGAATGCATGTTAACAAATTAGACTGTTCACACCGCACGCGTGATCTGCGCGTATTCTGTCCCTATACAAACATATTGTATACGGATACGCGCTGTACACGCTCACACAAGTCGGTGTGAATGAGCTCTGAGGAGGCACGTCAAGGCTCACAAGTTCACTTCGCAGTGTGTGGAATACTCGCCTGCAGTGGCCCTGTTGATTTTCCCACTCACAACAATGGAGGTTTGAATCAAAATTATGTCTCTCACCTTGGTGACAGCTGTGGTGGCACAGTGGGCATGTGGGACCCAGTGTTTGGTTGTCTTTTCTTGTGGACCATGTGACGTCTGGTTTAGATGCTTTTAACCACATGAGCATAGCTGGTGCATTAAGACGGGATGGTGAAAGTTTTGCAGATACCAGAGAAATGGAGATGATGTAGCCTACAATTTCATCAAATGACTTTGAAGATTGTGCTAGTTCATCTTAACAGTCAGTATGTCATGCTAGTTCATGTGATTATTTTGTAAATATTCTGCAATTAGTCACAGTCTAGTTTAAGTGATGTATGTAATGTAATTTTGTTGCAGAATAATGCTACTTGTTGTGTCACAAAAAGCCTAGTTTTATCTATTGTTCATTTGGGCATTTTTTGTGTTTTTGCTTATTTAAAATGGATTGTTATGCAGAAATTAGTCAGTCGTGGACTTGAAAGCTGGTTGAAACTCTTTGGATTAAAAATGTGTCACTTCTGTTGCACAGGAGGATGCACTCTATGCCACATCTAAAAGACAACTATAAAACTAGTCCCTGGGCAAATTTGCCAGCGCGTGTTTTGGAGTGCTGACATGTTTAAGTTTGTTTTTGATGCTATAGTTAAACATTTGTTTCTAAAAAGTGTGCCATAGGATATTTATCCAGAAGCCTAAATGAGACATATCTGCATTTCTGCCAGGACATTTCCAATGATTATATCTCTCAGACTTTTCAGTCACTTGGTAAAGGCACCTCTGTGTTCATTTCCTCTGTAACTGATTATCTGGATTTTTTGTTAATGTTTGACCTTTGCAGTATATGAGTTCAGGCCCTGCTGTATGTGGGCACTGATTTGTCGGCCTGTCAAGATTAGATAGGCCTTGATGAGTGAAATGCATAATCATGAAGTGAATGTGTAACAAGGTGTGCGTGATCATGATCAGGGTTGCTGTGTGTCTATGGATAGTACAAAATTATTAACCTTACCAAAAAAAAAGACAAAAACTCTCCAAACATATTCAAATTCATTTACTTCAACTGCATTCATTCTGATTAGGGCTGCACGATATTGGAAAAATGTGCGATATGCGGGGTAACACTGCAGAATGTTTCAATGACGATATGTTTTGCGATAAATAAACAAATATTTAAATATAGCTTTAACATCTTTCAGCTTAATCTTCACCGCTAGGCTGTAGCCAGTACGCAGCCTATGGGGGTGGATGTCAAGGGCAGTAGGACTCCATTTCATTTTCCAAATATATTCATATTGTGGAGCATGGAACATCTTATAGCAATGTCCCATTTATTGCAGTTAAGCCATGTTTTGCGATATGTATATCACGATATTGTATATTGCGATATCACAATATTTTCGATATATTGTACAGCCCTGCTTTAGTGCCATCACTGGTGACCAACTGGCTCTTTGTCTTCAGCAGAGTCTCAGAGCTGACCCCGAGGGACTGTTTACCAAGCTAGAGAAGATCGGAAAGGGCTCTTTTGGGGAGGTGTTCAAAGGCATTGACAATCGCACGCAGAAAGTGGTGGCCATTAAGATAATCGACCTTGAGGAGGCCGAGGACGAGATAGAGGACATTCAGCAGGAGATCACTGTCCTAAGCCAGTGTGACAGCCCCTTTGTGACCAAATACTATGGATCCTACCTGAAGGTCAGCATTACTCTATTCACTTAACAGTGTGGTACAACTGTAGAGAAGAACGTATGGTTCTAGGGTCCACATATAAAACATTACCCTCTGGACTGTCGTAGTGTGTAAGCTTGACCTCTGTTTTGTATTACTCAACTAGACTACTAATGTGGCAGTGACATTTTAATGTGACCTGTTTTTTTTTTATATATTACACGTGGTGATATCACCAGGAAAGGGGGGAAACTTGAAAATCTTGTAGTGGAGAAGTTAATCAAGACACACAAAAGTCATCAGGTTTCTGCTCAAACACTACTATAAAAACGACTGACCTCAGCACAGGTCTACAGACCCTGTATGAGTGCAGAGGCTGAGAAGTGCGGTGGGAGGAGTGCGGGCCATCTTGGGTCATCCGACTGTCCTCAGGAGCATCTGTGGGGAAAGAGAGAGAGAGTGTGTGCAGCAGCCATCGAGCATTGGCCTCCCATTGGGTTCTGCCTGGCATTGCTACCCAACTCCAGGTCTTTAAGGCCTCCCAGTGCTTGTGCGGGAATGCCAGTGTTGCAACTAATGTGATAATCAAATCAGCTTTATGCAGTAATCATGTCTGGCATGAGGATTTCTCTTGCTGCAATCGTTTCTGGCTGTTTGCAGCTCTCCCTTAAAACCCCCATAAAAAGCCCCAGTGGGCCTGTTCTGTGTTGAAACACATTATTCATTTTAAATCAACCCAAGGCATTGCCAGATATCTGGATTGCAGTTTGGCAGTGCTGTCTCAACGGGTGTAGCTGCCTCTCTCCATTAGACCTTTAGCGCTGCAAGCAAAGCTGATACAATATCACTGCAGATACTGCCAAGGAAGTGTCCCGAATCAGTGATGGGCAACCTGACTTCAGAAGCTACAATCCAGTACCACACATTGCTTCCAGCCGTTCACTAAATCAGCTGATTCTCATTAGCACAGCTCTTCAGCCAGGTACAAGTTAATTATTGAAAGCGCCTGTTTAGCATACACAGGTAGAACTAGGTGGTTTGAAATATGTGGTACTGAATAGTAGCTTCTGAATCAAATCGTGCCCTACTGCCCTTATCTCTTTGATCTGGTTGCCGTATACATTGTGATTTAAAGCCCATGTATAGGTCTGTCTGTCTCTATTTATCTGTCTGTCTGTCTGTCTGTCTGTCTGTCTGTCTGTCTGTATCCATCCATCTGTCTGTCTGTCTATCCATCCATCTATCTGTCTGTCTCTATCCATCTATCTATCTATCTATCTATCTATATCTATCTATCTATCTATCTATCTATCTATCTATCTATCTGTCTATCTGTCTATCTATCTATCTGTCTGTCTGTCTGTCTGTCTGTCTGTCTGTCTGTCTGTCTGTCTGTCTCTATCCATCCATCTATCTGTCTGTCTATCTATCTGTCTATCTACCTATCTATAATGGTATGTATCCTGAAGACTGAGGCAGATGTGGGAGACTGCAGCTCATGTCTCCTGCTGATGGGGCGATGATGACAGCAGTGGCATGAGTCCACGAGGGCAGCGGGGTTAAGTGCTTATGTTAATTGTGACCCACATACTACCTGCTTTTAGCTGGGAAATGTCCCAGAGGGGTGATAAATCGACCCACCATCGCAGGCTCCTGTCTTTCTAATTAAAGTGCAGTGAGCTAATTATAGGCTTGGCGCTTAAAAGGAAGAAAATAGTGAGCCGTAAAAAGCTAATGGGGCTGGTCAGCTCCAGGGCTGCTGGTTGTTGGTTGCTCTAGAAGAGAAAAGAGTTCTGGAGGCCCAAATTTGAGCAGGGACGTGGGCCATGGACCCACCATGTCACAGCAGCCAATGTTTCCCATAAGTAGCAAGTCAAGCACAGATGTTAAAAATGACATCCATTAAGGTTCTGATTCTGACTGGCCAACTGTACAGAGATTTTGTGAAATTGCTCCGACTTTGTTATTTGTAAGTAAGACTGTTCCTCATTGTTGATGCACCTAATGTACACAGAAGCGTGGTGGATCTACTCTTATTTGACTTTGTTAATTCTATTAGTATGTCCTGTGCTTACTTTATTTCTTGCTTTTTGGCTGCTGTGTCTTAGGCCCATAGGTCCATTATAGGTCCATTATTGCCAGCATGTTCTATTATCCGTTTAAAATGAACATCAACCTTCATGTGTGATGTGGGACCACCTCTAATGTGGACCTCTCTTGTAATTTTCTTCCACAGGACACAAAGTTATGGATCATCATGGAATATTTAGGGGGTGGATCAGCCCTAGATTTGGTAAGGTCATAGATCCTGTGTGCTTGTGTGTGTGTTTGTGTGTGTGAGTGTGTGTGCGTGTGTGTGTGTGTGTATCAGGCGGGTGCTTGAAACTTCTGTTGTCCGCACATGTTCATCAATGCCATTTCTCCCTCTTCCGCTGGTCAAGATGGAGCCCGGGGCTATGGACGAGTCCCAGATTGCCACCATCCTGCGCGAGATCTTAAAGGGCCTTGAGTACCTACACTCAGAGAAGAAGATCCACAGAGACATTAAAGGTGCGAGCGACACCCAGCCTCTGACATGCACAAGTGTACAGCTCTGCCCTACAAAAGACAAAGTGCAGTAACTACACAAACATTGAAAATGAAAAAAAATGCCTTCAAAGTTGTCATACTGCCCAGTCTAACAAGGTGTAGGTATAATAGTGGCGATGCTTTTATGTACTTTATTAATAATAAGAAGAAAGATATATAGTCACAAGACAAAAGAGGTGTTATATAGATGTTATAAGTCACTTTACAATCTAAACTCAGTTTTGACGAAATGTGTAGTCACTGCCTGTTGGCTTTGTAGGGCAGAGCTGTGCTCTGACACAACACTCAGGTGTCTGTTTCTCCGTTTAGTGTCCTCTTTCCTCCTCAAGTGGTTTAACCAGTCTGATTTCTGTTTCGTTCCTCTTTTCTATGCTCCGACCTATACTCGTTTCATAACTCACATTTGTTGCCGTGTAGCTGCCAACGTGCTGCTGTCTGAGCAGGGAGACGTGAAGCTCGCTGACTTCGGCGTGGCGGGCCAGCTAACCGACACGCAGATCAAGAGGAACACGTTTGTGGGCACGCCCTTCTGGATGGCACCTGAGGTCATCCAGCAATCGGCATACGACTCAAAGGTGAGATGGAAGGCCTTGGTATACACACACACACACACACACACACACACTCATACACTCATACACACATACACACATACACATAGACACTCATGCACATACACAAAGATAAGATTAAGTTATGCCTTTTATGACTGCAATTCCCTGATAACAAAGTTGAAATAGAAAGTATCTATGAAAGAGCATTCAAGCACATACAACTGTTTTACATTAAGGAAACTGCTGCCTTAGTGCCACAGTGCAGACATGAGTAGACCCATTTGGACCACCTACCAATGATGAGTCCTGCAGTATGTTGTGTGCTTTGACGTGCTAAACTGTGTAATCTTTGATGCTTCACAATGCTCCTCAGAAGGGCCCACTATTGAAGTTGAGTCCATCTGGTGCTGAAAGTTTCTCTTGTTAAAACCAAAAGCAGTGAAAAGACAAACACATTTTTTCCCCCAAACCAAGAAAGGTCACATGCTCTTCTTTGACTGAGGGCAAAGGGCTTACTCATTATAAGCCAAGCACCTTGCTTGCCCATAATAAACCTAGAACCTAGAACCTAGAAACCTAGAATAGAGGCACAATTAGCTGTGGCTTGTTTGTTTCTGGAGCTTGCTTGAGGTGACAGGACTTGTTTCTTGTGGCTTTATGATGGCTTTTTTATTTTTGGTGGCTGAATGAAGTCATACGATAAAGGGTCATGAATGTGTGTTTCACAGGCAGATATATGGTCCCTGGGCATAACGGCCATCGAGCTGGCCAAAGGCGAACCTCCCCACTCGGAGCTGCACCCCATGAAGGTGCTGTTCCTCATCCCAAAGACCAGCCCCCCAACGCTAGAGGGAAACTACAGCAAACCCCTCAAAGACTTCGTAGAAGCCTGTCTGAACAAAGAACCCAGCTTTGTAAGTGACCATTATTTTAAAAATAAAAACTTTAAATGCTGTTTGCCAATTACCATAAGTCATTTGCTGTGACTACCACCATTTTGAAAGTGCAAAAACTTACATTTTAAGTGAATGATATGTGAATATAGTCCTATAAGTCCTTCTTCACAATTTGCTTATATGCACTTTCAAAATGCTGTCTGTCAATAGCACAGGCCTGTAGGTATTTCATACACTGTATTTCAATGATTATATTATATTTCAAAGTATTGTTGTAGTATTGTAGTCTTGAAAGTATTGTCTGTTTCAATGTATATTTGATGTTTTTAGTATTGTACATCACTTTAAAAAAAGCATCTCACAAGAAACATAAAATGATAATCTTTCAGAGGCCCACAGCCAAAGAGCTTTTGAAGCATAAGCTATTCATCCGGCACGCCAAAAAAACATCCTTCCTGACAGAGCTGATCGACAAATACAAGAGGTGGAAATCTGAGCAGTCAGAAGATGAATCAAGCCCAGACGACAATGAGTCGTGAGTCCAGATTTAAGTTCTTGTTACAGGGACAGGGAGGAATGGCATATTATGTAGACTTGTTTGTGGAAACATCTTGTGCCTTCTTCCTGATTTCCAGTCTGTATGCATGATCAGTCTAAGAAGACTCTAAAGAGGATGATACACTAGGCAACTTTTTGGGCAATATTGCCAGGGAACTTTACTAACACATGCTGTTTGGGCACTTTCCTACTGATGTTAGGCCACACATTTCTATCAGAGAAACTTAAATTATCACCACAGTCATTATTATCCAATCAGAATATTAGGAGCATGTTTATGTTGTTGCCCAGCAACATTGCTCAAAAAATTGCTCCATGTGTCATCACCTTTAAAGGTGATGATACACGGAGGAAACTTTTTCAACAGTGTTGCTGAGCAACAACATGATTGGCTCCTAATTTTCAGATGGGATGATCACCAAAAGTTGGCTGCTGCTGATCTAAGTTCACCTGATAAAAACGTGTTGCCTAATATGAGTAATGAAGTGCCCAAATCACATCTGTTCGCATCTTTGCCCGGCATCATTGCTCAAAAGGTGGCCCAGTGTATCATCATCTTTACTGTTTGCTCAGCAGCTGACGTCGGAGCTTTGCCTAATAGTTGTGATTAACCAATTTCTTAATTAACATATTTTATTGCTGAAGGCTAAATTTACATTGTAATGACCTGGAGGCAGGGGTTTGGCTGGTAATTAAAAGCTATTTATATATAAAGTATACATATAGGGTTGGCCAGAACAAAAACTGGCCCACTTTTTAAATTATATATATCTCCTCTATCATTTAGGCTACCACAATTAAAACAAATTAAACCTTATTTCATTCTCTTTCTAGTGATGTCATGGTTTATGACCTTGAAATCAGGGGGTGTTCACTATGGCCATTTGATCCTGTTCTAAGATCCTGTTCTAAAGTAATAATATAACTTTTTATGTGTTTATGGGATTTTTATGGGTACATTAAGGCGTTCAATGTGTCCTCCATCCCTTTCTACAATGACAAGATGTTAACCATGTTACAGATGTGCGCTAACTAGCTGAATAATCTTCCTGGCACGTGAGCCACATACAACTTAGTTATTAATTTCAAAGGTCAAGTTTGCCTCCCCAAGACGCAGTTAAAGAATGCTGGTGCCCTCAGTTGGCCGGATGTTTACATTTTGTGTTGTCATCCCCTTCTCAACTTCGTGAAAAAATGAACCACTTTTGCCTTTTTTACTTATCTTGAGTGATGAAAATAATAATAATGAGGTAATGGTGCCAAAAAAGCAATCGGCAACTGGCAACAAATGTTTTTTATTTTCCCCCAAAAGGCCATGGTGGTCATATCATCTCTTGCATGGTCATAAGCCATGATATTACTAGAAAGGGAACTAAATGAGCTTTAATTTACATGGTTTGAAATTGTGGTAGCTTCACGGATTGAGGAGATATAATTTAAAAAGTGTTCAATTTGTTTTTGGCCCACTCTGTATATAAAGTGAAACTGAAGATGTTTCAGGATGTTTAAGGACCTCTGTAATGAGGCTTTTAAGGTGCTGTGATGTGGAAAGCACCAGTACTGCTGGGCCTGAGGAAACCTGATCATGCTGCTTCGGATCTATGTGGAGAACTGCATTTTCTCTGCTTTCCTGATTCCCTCAGAGAACAAGACAAGGCTGGTAGTAATGACTCGGCATATGACACTGTTGGGTGGGAGTTTAACACCATCAAGGACCCCAGCCAACTACTGAATGGCATGAACCAGCTTGACATTAAGGAGACAGACAAGGTAAGTAGATAACCTACTGTGACGTGCTTCAGTATGCCTGTTTGTGAACCCTCAACTTGTACTGATGGACAGCCCTCATCTGCAAACGCCCTCATCACAAAACTCATCATCCCGCCACTATCTATTTGCACCCACGGTTTTTGACCAATTTTTAAAACCGCACCCACCCGCCATATTTAACAGTGTTGGCTATATATATTTTTTCTATTTGAGTAGTTAAACCGCCACCCGCCCGAATTTAGTTAGTGTTATTTTTTGTCACGTCATCTCACCGACCAGCGTTTTAGCCACGGAGTCCATGGCTGAAACCGCCATCCGCGCATCTCTAGCAGAGACGCATGCGGGCATTAGTGCAGCCCCCAAAAACGGATTGACCTAGATAGATGAAAGACCAGACAAAAAAATGCAATAACATTTCGTCTCTTATGGGACTGCTGTGATGGGACTGCCCTGGCAACAGGCAAAAAATAATCAACACAATGTTCAGAGACCTGAGCGAGCGTGGGTGTAATCTGTGACGGCTTTTAATAGGAGGCTTTGGTATAAGCCGCACCTTTTTCAGGAAGTGGTTTTTACAGGCCAGGCTTTAACATGGAGGCCCTTTTTGGCCCTGCTGCACCCTCATGTCATGTACTCTAAAGCCACAGTGTCAGGTCATACCGTAGCTGTGTCCAAAACAGAGAAAGTGCTGCCTTCTAAGGAAGCTTTCGGTGGCAGCAAGGCATCAAGGCATGTCCGATTTAAAAAAAAAAAAAAAAAAAAAGCAGTCTGCCTTGTAAGGTACCTCTTTGTTTCAGCCACTTTGAAAGCAGCGTAGATGTCATCATTCATGCTGCGTTCCATGTCCAAAATTCGAATTATAAAAATCAGCTGTATATATCATGCCAACAGTATTCTGTGTTGGTGTTCGGCTAGCTTGTGCGAAGTGCGAAGTTTTAAGTCGGTACCTTGATGCCTAAAAAAATGTGATTTATTACACAGAGAAGCCAGCGAGGCAGCAAGTAGCTAACTTCCCATTTCATTGTGGTGTGTCGTGCAATCACAATGACACTGTGTGCTGTTTGTGTTTGTTTGTCTGTTTGAAATGAGAAACCTGGAAAGATTACTTATTAACCTCAGTGTCCATCATGTCTGTGTGTCTGTGTGTCTGTCTGTCTGTCTGTCTGTCTGTCTGTCTGGTTCCCTCAGGCTCTGGACAGTTCAAAGCGGCCTTTATCACAGAGTCTGTCTACAATAATCTCTCCATTATTTGCTGAGGTAAGATGTCTTTTGTAGGCATGTAGCCATCTAATCTGGTTGTATTTTTAGCACCGCAACCATAAAGAGGTGAAATATTCCTGTGATCTCCCACATCACTCTGTGAGATTGAGGTCCTTTTTGTGACACACCAGATGTTTGGACATCAGACTCAGTCCTGCCTTTATCAACTCATCACTTTGCCCAGTGCACACAAACGAAGCTTTTTTATCCTAAAATACAAATTGTCAATGTATTATATAAAAGTGATAAATCACTTCAGTCACATTGACCCACTTTTTGGGTTTTAATCAAGCACGGGCTTTTAATTTCAGTAATTAATAGGATGGGCCTGGCCGGGCTCAGACAGAACATTCTGGGGCTCGGGTAGAATCGTGCTGGATTTTTTTGGGCCCAATCTAAACTGTAGTGTGTACTGAAGCGACTAAAGCTTATATCACTTTAACCTGGTGTGGCCCTCTGACAGTACTGACGATTCTCCTCTGCTGTTCTCCTCCTCCTCCTTCTCCTTCTCCTCCTCTTCACCGCCCCCTAGCTGAAGGAGCGGGGCCAGGCGAGCAACGGGAAGCCCGAGGCCCTGGAGGCGCTGCAGAAGGCCATCGTCCTGGCGGAGAGCACCTGCCCTGGCATCGCAGACTCCCTGGTAACGGAGCTCGTGGAGAGGCTTCGGAGGTGAGAGAGGAACAAACATTACATTACATTACACTACACTACACTTAGCTCACACACACACGCGCACACACCTCCTCTGCCTCTGCTGAGCTGAGAGCGAGGTCTGAGACGCACACACACACACCACATTACATTACATTACACTTAGCTGACACACACACACACGCACACACACCTCTGTCTCTGGTGAGCTGAGAGCGAGGTCTGAGGCGCACACACACACACACACACACACACACACACACACACACACACTACATTACATTACAGTTAGCTGACACACACACACACACACACGCACACACATCTCCTCTGTCTCTGGTGAGCTGAGAGCAAGGTCTGAGACACACACACACACACACACACACACACACACACACTATATTACATTACATTACATTATACTTAGCTGGCGCTCTTATCCAGAGTGACTTAAAGTTATTATGTTTAGGTACAGAGTACAGTCCCTGGAGCAATGTGGAGTTAGATGCTTTGCTCAAGGGCACTTCAGCCATGGATGAGGGTGCAGGAGAGCACTAGTTATTTACTCCCCCACCCACATTCTTCCTACTGGTACAGGATTCGAACCTACAACCCTCCGATCCCAAACATTCAATTGGCAACACCCAAACATACAATTGGCAACACTAAAAACGTAATCTTCACTATCGTGGTTGTGTGTTTGAGTAGTTATCCAGCCTGTCCTTATAGCCTGGTGAACAATGATGGTGGTGTACAGAGGCAGACAAACCGTCTTGAGAAAGGAAAAGTCCTGCCCCATAGTCCCTCTGCCAGTTCTCATAACACAGGTAATTTCCCTAATTAGCTCATCTTCTTGGCTGAAGAGATGTGCTAATTAGGATCAGCTGGTTCAGTGAATTGGCTGAAACAAATATGTGGCAGGGCTTTTACTTTCTGACCCTGGGATGTCTGCCTCTTGTTGTGGTGTATGTTGGTTGGTGCCATGAGCATGGTAGGCAGTTGTGGCCTAGCGGTTAAAGTATCGGACCTGTGACCACTGAGGTACCCTGAGCATGGTACCGTCCCCACGTGCTGCGGCTTTGTCATGGCTGCCCCCTGCTCACGTGTGTGATGGTTTAAATGCAGAGGAGAGTTTTGTTGTGTGCACTGTGTGCTGTGCTGTGCCGTGCCGTGTGATCACAATGACAAAAATGGGACTTTCATCTGTCCTCTGCAGGTTTTCGTTGCCGAGAGCCGCAGCCTCATCGTCCAGATGAGAGCTACCACAGATGGGAGCTCCGCCAGCAGGGCGTCCCCTGGACCAACCGCCCAGTGATCTCTCTCTCTCTCTCGCACTCTCTCTCACACACTCACACACACAGGGAGAGAGCAGCTCCTTATGGCTCCTTCACTCACAGCAAACCGTCAAGCTCGCCGTTTGCTTTCTGTTGTGTGTGTGTGTGTGCTCCTGTGAGGCCAGCTTCTAGGTGGAGGAATGTGCTGGCTGGTGGCCTCATGCCTTTGAATCGATCAACCTGCTGTAAGACACTCATGCTGTGGTTGTGTTTACCTCTAAATCCACTTTTTTGGGGGGGGTGGGGGATTTCAAGAGTTGGGGATGGGGATCGGTTCTGTCCTGTCCTTGGCTTTTTTTATATATATATATATATATATATATATATATATATATAGGGAACCACAATAGCTGGCTCAACACGTTCTGTTGTCGTAAACTCAGGTATTCTGCTTTCAGTGAATTGGCTGCTTCTGGAGATTGAGTGCTCTGAGTCTGGCTGTACAGATGTTTGTAAATAGGCTACTTTTTACAGATGTAGAAAAATAATTAAAGGTACATTTAAGGAATCACTGTGTACAAATGGCCAAACGCTTCTGTAGATATTAATAGGTTAATTATTTAAGTAGAATTATAAATGGCCATAACTGCAATTGCCTTGTCTTTTTATATTTTCATTTTTAACATCGGACATCTTTCCTTTCAGTTTTTCCCCTGTTAAGTTTAATTATGTACATTTCAGGCTGAACAATGCCCTTTTTCCCGTGATTCATTTCCAGTTGGTGGTACCTCAGTCGCTTTGATGCTCAGTATTTATAGTGATGATGTTTAGTTTCTTTGGTGTCGCACATTTGCACCATCCCATGATTGACTCCCATGAGCGCAGCATATGCCGTAAACATGTAAAATAGTGAAGTTAATACCCAAGGACGAAAATCAGGATCGCAATCTGTCCGAGCCACTCCAGACTGACTAAGCATTTTCTCACGATCGAATAAGCATGGATGCGTTTGCAGTTTCTCAGCCACCTCAGCATTGGGAGTGTGAACTCAGTGACCTAAACTCATAGCTACTCTTGTGTCTGTTGAGCTCACCGGCTCAGGAGGATGCGTCCTTTTTAGGCTGTTTTGGCAGCCTCATTCTCAACACACACACACACACACACACACACACACACACACACACACACACACACACACACACACACACACACACACACACACACGTCTTCCTAAGAAGTACAGTTGAGGAGTCTACCAGCAGTTCTGAATTGCACTTAGGGAATCATTGCCTTATAGAAACGTTATCCGAAAGATATGAACATGGTGGTGTGGGTTCAGGTTCAGGGTATAGGTTCACCATGGTTCAGGTTCACCATGTGCAATGATATCCACCCCACCAATGAAAGAGAGGTTACATCCATTTCGTGTAAAGTGAATTTTCTGATAGTACATTTTGAAGTGATAGATTTTACTTAATAGCATGGTACCGGCAAATCAGACCCTTGACTTACCCAAATTTCTTTAGGATAGATGAAGATGATGAGACGGCAGGAAAGGAGATTGGAACTGCGTATTTGCCTGCCACCGTTTGCTTGAAGTGTCTGGGATGAGTGTGTGTGTGTGGGCGTGCACACTGGAGAACTGTGTGAAGGGTATGTCCAGTAGCATACTGCAGGAGGAGTGGGGAGGGTGCTGGTCATATCCTAAGAACGTCTGCCTTAGCATCCCAGCCACCGAGTGGGATGCCGCCCTAATCCACTTGATTTCTGATGGATCAGAGGCCCGTGCTGCCCTGCTTTAGGCCCGGGCAAGACCAGGCTCTCAGCCCATCATAGCCATCAAGATGTGTATGCAGCAATAACGGTGTTTGAAAGCTTGGTGAGGCTTAATTGACTCTGGTCATTTATTTCATTGGATTTTAGTTGTAGCGTTGTGCTACATTTTTTATTAAATGTTATTAATTTGGTTAAAAAGCCCCTCCTCAAACCTGCATTGTCAATTGTAATTGAAATTGTAAATTGTGCGTGCAGTTTTACAGGGTATATAGTGATGATAAACGGTTGTTGCCATAGCGTACTGGGCTCGTTTATAGTTTTTTTTCTCTGCTAGATGTTTAAGACGCTATCTTTGCTACGAGTTGGCTCGACGTGTCGGACGTATTAAGACTTGAAATTTAAATTATGTAATTATGTCTGAACAGAGGCCTTCTGGTCTCGTAGATGTGAGTGACACACCAGATGTTTGGACACCACTCGTATGCTCATTCCAGTTCTGCGTTATATCAGTCAAGAATTATCTTACTTATGGACTTAACCTGTTTCTTCCCTCCCCTGTGTTTGTTTTTTTAGGTAGTTCATATTATTTTGACAAAAACAAGTGCCATGTCTAAAATCCTCTCCCTTGTAAACCTAGACTTCATTCAGTATTATTTGCACCTTTCGGGACTGTCCAGTTCATTTAATTGTGTTGCACTTTGTAAAATGTTTAAGGACCTGAGAAAGGAGTGGTACTCGAGACACATTATGTTGTCACGTCTTAAATGATCGCTACTGTACTTTTTGTGAGTATGGCAATAAGTTTTTCTGCTCATCAGGACATTTTTTCAGCACTGGTAGGCTATATTATATGGAACAAATCAAAATAAATCCAGTATTTTTGTAATTAAGAAGCAGTATTATACCATGCAGTAATATAATCTGATATTCAAGTTAATGTGAATGGAATGCACACGATTTCCATTTTCTGTATACTGGCTGAGTGTTTATAGTCCTTATGTAAATAATCTTTGCTCTTCTCTTTCAAACTCCAGTGTTGAAATCCTTTTAAGCTTTCAAGTGATTTATGAAAAAATAAAAACCTGAAATCAAACTATTAATAGCAGATGTGCCTACTTTATTTAAAGGCTTTTTGAATGTGCATTGATGTAACGTTTGCACTGTGTTTTTCTCCCAACACTTCCAGAGTTCATTTTGTACCAATCGGTTGATGGTTGGTATTCGCACTTGAATGGAAAAAAGGTGAAAGTTTTATGAATTATTGAAATGTATTATTTCAACACCAGGTCCTGAACTGTAATTAATTACATTGTGCATTGATAATGGATACACTGATTCTTCATAATATGGTAAATGTGCTGATGATGTACATTTAGACATCATGCATTGCAGTAGCAGTATCCTTAGTCTTGGCTCGCAGAAACCCCATCTGCTTTCACCTCAGAAACCCCATCTGCTCAGGGCTGCAAGATCTCAGGCATGGTGCCTGAAATCCGGCCAGAGACGGTAGACTACATTTAACATTTGCTAGTAGATAGTCGTAATAACTTGAAACATTTGGTAATTTTAGGCATAGAATTATTTCTTCTGCCCTGTGTGCTTAGTCAGTTCATATGTGTAAACTGGCAGTTGGTCAGAAAACAGAAACAGATCGTTGTCAGCTACACAAATACTATATTGGTCTTTTGTGTAGCAAAGGTCAAGGTTGACAGCTGAGGAAAAAAAAAAAAATGTTTGCTGCATCAGTGGCATATTCCTCACAGCAAGATTTATTTGTACATCAAAAAGAAACATCCGATTTTATCACTCTATATACAGATATTACATACAATGTTTGTACACATATTACATAATTTTGTACACAAGAAAAATATACATAAAAATGTAAACCTTTGTATACAAAAAATACCTTAGACAAATTAAACAAGGATCAATAACCAAAGGTGACTAGCTTCTATCATTTCTTTTAAAAAAACAGTAATACAGTACATTCAATGAGTATAGGAATTTGTCAGCCATCTCAGATTTGAAGCAGTTATGAGTGCCTACAGAGCCCTGAAGACTTTCTTTTAAGAGGGTTGGTCAGTTTTCCCCCTCAATGTGCAATTAATCTACTTTTCATGCTTTTGTGAACACAGCAGTATCAGGTCTCTGGTGCAACATTTATGAGCCATCTTGAATTGTGAATCCCGGCCGCTTGTGTGTGTGTGTGTTTGTTTGTGTGTGTGTGTGAGAGAGGCAGACAGCACTGGGACGAAGCAGAACGTAAGGATCAAGGTGGTGCCACTATCCTGTCTGCTGTGTGTGGCGTGTCTTTGGGCCTCTTGGTGACAGAGGTGGTTTAAAGGAGAGTAGTGGGGCCTGGTGTGGGATTCATGTGGACTATGCTAGTAGGAATGGAGAGCATGAGGAACATCTCGACATGGTCTACACGGGCCGTGAAATCGATTGTGGCAGTCAAACCCTCGGCTCTGTCCACTACAGTGTTTCCAGACCATGAATTGTGATAAAAAGTATGACGTATACTTCTGTCAGCTGTATGTCTAGAGAACCAGAGCCACACTAAAGGTTGTCTTCATTAAAAGTCTTTGTTTTTTTGTTTTTTTTAAATAGGTTTCTTTGGGCACAAGCAACCTGGTTAAGTCGCCATGAATAAAACTTGTAATTCTGCACCCATGCAAGATCCAGTCTTTCAGAAGAGGCTGCTTGTCAGTTTAATAGCTATCAAAAGTACTGCCATGTCATCAATCAGTGATAATCTGAAATATAGAGGGCCTACACAAACATCTGATACCAACTCACAAGTATTTTGATAGCCATTAAAAGTACTTATGTATTTCACAAAACACAAGCTTCATTATCTTGCAAACGACAACAAAGATTAGTTTTTTTTTTTGTTGTTTTTCTAATAAAAACCTCATATTCAGTCCATTGCCACTCGTTTCACCTCACCATTGAATCACCCCATAGTCTGCTAATCTATGAATATATAATACTTAACAATATATGCCCATGTGATTATCGTTCTGTTTCTAAAGCTATACCAAGGACTACGGACTTACTGTTATACAATTAGAAGCATTCCAAGACAGTTTGTAAGGATTTTCCTTGCTCTCCAGTGCAAAGCTCCAGGCAACTAAGAGGAGGAAGAAGGCGGCCACGGCAGTGAAGGGTTTAAAAAAAAGGCTCTACTACCTGCTACCCTACTGCATCACTGAGCTCACCAACACAGGTGTTCTGATGCAAGAAATTCTGCTGTGTGACCCAATACCCAACAGCCATTTCAGCACCCGCAACGCCTCCGCACAGATTGCACTAGTTTGTCACGCTCCACCCACAGACGAGGGAGGGAGGGAGGGGGGCGCAGCTGTGCCTCCTACACTAGCCCCAAATACCAGCATGCGCTGCTTGTAAAAACACACATGCCAAACAGACAGAGTTGCAGACGTCATCTCCCTGTTTCAGGTGCCGCAAATATGCCTGAAACGCACAATGTCCGAGATACAGAGTGTAGAGTTTAAAATTTAGTCATCATTTTAAGTAACGTCTTTTATAGTCATCTCTTTCTTCATTAAAAGCACTCACTCTCTCTCTGGTCAGCATCTTAAAAAGTAGAGCCATATCCTCATCTGACAAAGAACAGTCCAGCCTTTGATTTCACATTTTACAAGAAATCAGTGACATGCTGGTCCACAACTTCAAAGCAAATATGGAAGCACAGAAATTAACAAAAAAAAAAAACAAGGATGGAGATTGTTATGGTATGTATGCATCCCAATACTGAGAGGTGAGTATGCCAATGTGTTTTATTGCTTTGGGTAACCAGGTTTACCTCCAGTTGTCTACTAGGCCACTGAGGAGGCATCGATGATCCACGCATTACTCTGAGTATCTGCATAAACCGATTTCAGATTAAATATATTTACAGTAGCTTAAAAAAAGGACCATTTAAAATAATTTTGGCAATTTTCTGCTGTCTGTCAAGCTGGTCAGGAAAACGTCCTTCATGATGGGATTTTGCTTGTCTTCAGTTTAACCAGGCCCTGGTCATACTGGTGTGTGTCTGTTGGGGTCAGTAAAGGCGCGTCTGTGTACGTCGTCGTCTGTAGGGATGGGGGCGATGAAACGAATACACTGATCTTGTACATGAACGAGGGGGCATGATAACAGCTATGAGTCAGGGCTTAACGTGAACACTTAAAACTAGACTGCTGATTGAGGCGTTGTTTCCATCACTGAACTGTGTAGAACTGTCTCTGCCACTACTATGTTAGGATTGTGGGTACTAAAAGGGGGGAGTGCCTTGCCCTCAGAGGGGGTGTGTCCTGTTGTCAGAGGGGGTGTGTCCTGTCCTCATAAGGGCTGTGTCCTGTCGTCAGAGGGGGTGTGTCCTGTCCTCAGAAGGGATGTGACCTGCCCGTGGCTTCCTTAAGCACACCTGCCGACACAGACTCTGACTGACCCCCCTCCCCCAACAGGAGCTGGAGGAGGAGAAGGAGAAGAAGGAGGAGGAGAAGAAGGAGGAGGAGGAGGAGGAGGAGGAGGAGAAGGAGCTGGGAGCTGCACATGCACCCAACAGGTGAACCTAGACGGAGGCCAACACAGTTGTTTAGTCATGGCTGGATCAGGACTAAAACAGCACACAGGTCACCGCTTAGCCACTCCTGTGGCATGTACCAACACCAAACAGCTTGGACACACAGGCCACCGCTTAGCCACTCCTGTGGCATGTAGGCTACCAACACCAAACAGCTTGGACACACAGGCTACCGCTTAGCCACTCCTGTGGCATGTACCAACACCAAACAGCTTGGACAATGTTGTTTGAGAGTTGAAAGAGAAGCTGAACCACCGAATGAGTCCACTGTTTAGAGGATGTGCAGCCACCAGAGAGGCAACACCACATTCTTTCTTTCTCTCTTTCTTTCTCTCTTTCTTTCTCTCTTTCTTTCTCTCTTTCTTTCTCTCTCTCTCTCTCTCTCTCTCTCACACACACACACACCCTCTCACACACACTCTCTCTTACACACACACTGTCTCTCTCTTTCTCTCTTTCTCACACATACACTCTCTCTCTCTCTTTCTCTCTCTCTTTTTCTCTCTCACACACACACACCCTCTCTCTCTTTCTGTCTCCGTCTCCCCCACCACTGCTCAGTTGGTGTGCGGGAAGGGGGGAGTGGCGCTGTTGGCACTGGCAGCCGTGGCACTGGTGATGGAGAAGCCTGTGGGGGGCGCTGTGGAGCTGTGGCTGGGCTGCACGTCCTTGGGGATGCCGCTGTGGGCGGAGGCCAGCTGGTGGCCGAAGACGGCGCTGAACTGCGGCAGCAGCAGCTGCTTGGGCGGCACCGAGCTCAGGAGGTCCGGCGTCGGGGAGCACGAGGGCGGGGAGGAGATGGAGATGGACATGGAGGAGTTGGTGGATGTGGTAGTGGTGGTGGAGGAAGAGGGGGCGGGCGTGGGCGGGGAGCCCAGGCCAGTCAGGGCGCCCTGGGGGAGGGCCGAGAGGGCGGCGGTGGGCTGCAGCGCGGCTGGATGCGTGGTGGAGGGCGGAGTGGACAGTGAGGTGGAGAGCAGGTGGCCCTCGGGCCCCATCAGGCTGCCGTAGGGGGAGGGGTCGGCCAGGGAGAGAGCCAGGTGGTTCCAGGGGGGCCGCGGAGCGCCGGGCAGCCCGCTGAGAGGCACCTCCAGGAGCAGCGCGGACTCGGCCTGGAAGGGGCCAGCGTGGGGGGAGGCCATGTGCTCAGAGTAGGGGGAGGGCACGTGCTCGCTGCTGCTGATGAAGGGGCCGGACGAGGAGGCTGTGGAGCAGGCCGTGTCGGGCTTGGCCAGGGCCAGGTGGGGCGGCGCAGCCGGGCGCGGGAACGTCCTCTGGGGGTCGCTGGGTGTTTGGGCGGCGGAGGGGGTCAGGTTGGGGGTCAGCGCGGGGGGGACGGAGGTGGTGGACGCGGGGGCCTGGCGGGGGGCCGGCGGGGGTGACGGGGAAGGGGGGAAGTGGGCGTCGGCCGAGTGCAGAAGGTTCTCCTCCAGCTCCAGGCTGGGGAAGTTCTCGGAGGGCAGCCGGCCATTGAGCAGGTCCCCCATGCCACCCGAGGGCAGCCGGCCGTTCAGCAGGTCCCCCATGCCCCCCGCAGGCACGCCGGGCGCCAGCTCCCCCATGGAGGAGAGGCACACCAGGGAGTCGGGGTAGGAGCCCATGGCCTGCAGCGCACGCACCAGCTCCTCTGCCTCCTCCGTGGTGGGCAGCAGCTCCCCGTTCTTACCTACACACACACACACGCACAGACACACACGCAGACACACAGACACAGACACACAGACACACACACTCAGGATCAGCTTTACTGGCCAACCAAGTGTACTATACATACATGAGGAATTTAACTCCAGAAGACGTTAACTCTGTAGCACACATTTGATAACCAGTGAGACACAGTAATGTATAGAAGCGTAATACTGCCCAATAGAGACAACATGTAAAAGACAAGAAGACAAGCCATTTGGGGTTGTTCAAGTGTACAACTTTGAAAACAATAAAACTTTAGTCACAAAAAATCTGAAGAAAACATGGTCACGCACTGTGCTGTTAAGAGTGTTGGGCAAGCTTTAATCATTTCCAGTCAAATTCTGTTTGAATGTCATTTGTTCCTTCCTAGGAAGACTTTGACATGCGCTATTTTGTTTACAACTAACAGTAGTCTCTAGCTTAATGTTGTTTCCTAGTTCGATATCCATAGTTTCCTAAATCACCGGAAATCCCTTCGGACAGCAGAAGTTTTTTTTTTTCACTGTTTACGTTGTTGAAACTGTCTATAAGACAGTAATATACAAGACAATGTACTGTACACATTTGGCTAAATTCTGCTATACACCAACACTCTAATGCACTCCAGTGTTCCAAAAGCTCCAATAATTACCCATAATGATCACTACAAAACAAAGTGCTGAAACATTTACAACAGCATACCTTCAAACAGGTCAAAGTCCTGCAGGTCATCAGGAAGCCGTGGCAACACGTCCGAGAAATCCTCCTGGTTCAGCTCAAGGTCGTTTGGAATGTCCGCCATGTCATTGGTGATGTCGTCAGGAAGCTCGTCCGTGCTCAGCTCCGGCGTGGAAGGACTCCTGCGGGGCAAGGACAGACATGAGGAGCTTCCTCCCCAGACAGCAGCACCACAATAGGAGCACATCCTGAGGAAGAGACAGCAGCCACCCTGGGCCTCACCACTGCTCCAGACTCCATCAGGGCGGTGGGGTTTCCAGAAAGTAGGTTTAGTAACTTTGCCTTGAGTATGTTTGTGTTGGCACTGGCAGCCTTGACCATGTTTAACTCAGATCTGACAGAACAATTACAGCTCTGGAAAAAATGAGAGATCACTGCAAATTTTCCTAAAATCTGCATCTCTACATGTATAACAGCCATTCCTTTCCAGTCTCAGCTGAATTTGGAATATGAGACAAATGTTGTCAGTTTCTTACAGAATAAAACAAAAATGTTCACTTTACTCACACATATACCTATTAATAGTTAAATCAGAGAAACTGATAATTTTACAGTGGTCTCTTCATTTTGTTTAGAGCTGTATGTGGCTTTGTTTTAATATGGGAATGAAGCCAAAACACACTCCTATTCGAAGCACTTATTCTCTGTTAACAGATCCAGGTTAGTCACTAAACCAACTTCCTGGAATACTCCCCTGTACAGCAACGCACACAGATCCCACAGGACTTGTTTGAAACGACTAGCTGTCTA
Organism: Coilia nasus; assembly: GCA_027475355.1. NCBI lineage: Eukaryota > Metazoa > Chordata > Actinopteri > Clupeiformes > Engraulidae > Coilia > Coilia nasus. The sequence goes on from CM050213.1 coordinate 4,958,463, forward strand.
CCGTCTGGCTGACATGACGTCTAAACTTCGACAAGAACAGCTGAGATATACCTATGCCGACGGACATGGGTGAAGCTAAAGGGACAGCCGTGAAGTAGGACATCTTCTGCTTCCCTAAGTTTTGACACAGATGTAAATACTTCCTTAAACGGTAGTTGTTTTGCCCTAATATACTAGGATTCTGAGATGCAGCCATATAGCTAACTGATCACAAATATGCAACTAACCAACTAACCAACCAACACTCAACCGTCTCTGCTACCATGTGGTGCAGTGACGTTTAGACGGGATTGTCCAAAAGCATCACTATTTCAAGTCCAGAAAGCATCGCTGTAAGCCAGCCACTCAGCCACCCAGACGCTTTCAAACAAGCCTACAGACGTGAGTCCGAGGGGACCGACCTGACACTGGCAGCGTTGGTGGGCAGGGCCAGGGTGGAGGGCATGGCCAGGTTGCCCTGCGGCAGCGCGGGCGGGATGGGTTTCTGGGGCCGGCGGGGCCCTCTCCTGCGCTTCTTCTTGTGTTTCTTGGTGAGCGCGGGCGGTTTGGTCTTCTTGCGTGGCTTACGCTGCTGCTGCAACTGCTGCTGCTGATGATGCTGGTGCTGATGCTGCTGCTGATGGAGGAGATGCAGCTGCTGCTGATGGTGCTGATGCTGTTGCTGCTGCTGCTGCTGCTGAAGCCTCCTGTTTCCATCACCTCGCAGGAAGTTATCCTGCACACACAACCACCAACAACATGATAAAATCAGTAACACTTTCTATGAAGCTTGTATTCATAAGGCTCTATAAACACATTCATAAAGTCTTATAATGCATTCATAAAATTCGTAAAGTGTTAATAGCTGTTTATCCATACTTATGACTGTACTCCTAAGGCATTATAATGCTATGTCATAAGCCGTATTCCACCTTCAACTGACAGTGCATTCTTGGTTATAAAGCTTTATCTGCCTACAAGTGCAGTCATGAGTTATGAATACTAATTCCAACTATTTTTAGGCTTTATGAAGGCATTACAACCCTTTGTGAATGAGTTTGTGGAGTCTTATGAAAGTAAGCTTCATAGAAAGTGCTACCGTTAAGTCCTACCCCACTCAATGGTCCTACCACAGTCACAAATAATGGCTTCAACAAAAACACTGGCGATCTACAACAAGCATTAATCATATGAACAGCCAACTGTCATGGCCTGGTCAGATTACACAGTATCAGCCCAAGTTCACCACAAGTTTGTCATAGCCAACACACTTCCAGCATCGTACCCGATTTTGGAAAAATGAATTGAGCATCACCACTGTTAAGTCAAACAATCATTGGGGTGATCTGGACTGCATCTTGTTTGGGGCAGCTGTGGCCTAGTGGTTAGAGAGTTGGTAGGAAGAATGGGGGTGGGCGAGTAAACAACCAGTGCTGTCCTGCACCCTCATCCATGGCTGAAGTGCCCTTGAGTGAGGCATTTAACCCCACACTGCTCCAGGGACTGTAACTGAAACCCTGTACCTAAATAACTGTAAGTCGCTCTGGATAAGAGCGTCAGCTAAGTGTAATGTACTGTAAAGTGTAATGTACTGTACTGGATAAGAACGTCTGCGTGAGTGTCTCTACTGCAGGAGACTCACCATTTTTTTGGCGTGTTCCTCGCACAGCGGGGTCTGGTGCGTGATGTCGAAGACGGGGATGGAGCACTGCTGGCCGTCGGCGAACTTGGCGGTGCAGCTGGAGAAGAGCTGCTGGGAGCGGTTCAGCAGTATGTCTGGCACACACACCGTCAAGGAAACACACAGGCACAAGCACAGGGCAAAGCACCACAGACCTGGTCTCACAGTTAGTGAGCCATGCAACCACCCTGGGTGGAGTGTGTGTACAAATTCAGCAAACAAACCCAAACAGGATAGGCAAACAGGATTTCTTTACATGGCACACGCACCGTGAAGGAACAAACTTGTGAAGACCCTTCTTTCCCGAGACTGCTTCCCGTCCTAACAAAACTAATCTCTCTCTCTAACCAACTCTTCATCTAGGTCCCCTAGGTGCCTCGTGCTTGTATGAGTCTGTGTGTATAGGGGGTGTGTGTGTCTGAAGTGTCCCTGCTCCAGGAAACTTACTCATGCACCTCCTTGTATGTGTGTAGTTTTTTTACTCTGTGTTCCTCTACACCTCTGATAGCCTATGTCATGTCCTCCTTTTGTAAGTCGCTTTGGATAAACGCATCTCCTAAGTGTAATGTAATGTGAAGGAAACAAACAATCACAAGGCAAGGCACCACAGACCTGGGCTCACAGTTAGTGAGCCATGCAACCAACCTGGGTGGGGTGGGGTGGTGTGTGTACAAATTCAGCAAACCAACCCAAACAGGATAGGCAAACAGGATTTTTTTAACAGTTAAATTAAAATGTTTTAATGTGAAAATTCCATTCAAAATGTTCCATCCAACTAGGCCAAAATCAATGTGGGCTTGCCGAAAACTACCCCCTTAGAAGATTTACTGATGTTTACAAAAGTTCACAGAGCGCTTAGAACAAGCAGAAAATGTTTGCAATCGTTTGCCTATATTTGTGAATTTCAATGCATCTCTGTTTCATTAAATGACTGACATGAGATATTTGGATATTTACATCCAGACTCTACAAATTCTACCACATACTGGACCCCAAGCCTCAGGACACATCTTATTAGAGGTCATAAGCACTGTGTGTCACATGATGCTTAGGTGAATTCCAGTGAGAGTGTGTGCCTGAAGAAGTGAGGCTGCATGTGTGTGTGTGTATGTGTGTATGTGTGCATGTGTGTGCATGTGTGTGCATGTGTGTGTGTGTGTGTGTGTGTGTGTGTGTGTGTGTGTGTGTGTGTGTGTGTGTGTGTGTGTGTGTGAGGAAGGATACGCTGGAAGCAGTGTTGGGTGAAGGGCAGGGCTCGGTTTCTGCACGCCTGGTTCTTGGTGCTCCCAGTGCAGAGTGCAGTAGACGCCTTCATGCCCGGTCTCGCTTGCTTTGCACTGAGAGGAAATAGCAAATTGCAACTCAACCTTTAAAACAACCCAGAACAACAAATCAAAGGCAACAGGAAGACAGAGAGCTGAACACAGGCTAAGCCCAGCACAATTAGCATATGTACATATATAAAACCAAGTGTAAGCACCACATGTTTGTCTTGTATAGCTCATATGGATCTTCATATGAGATGAGATGATTTTTTAACCTGCTGTATCTGATGTATTACAGTTAATTACATTACATTATATAATTAATATGTTTACAGTGTTGTCAGGTTAACAGTGCTATAGCATAGCATGTGTTCACTCATATAAACTACATTAAGTAGTTTTGTCAACCTTAAAATAATGTTTACAAAATCGTGTCAGTGGTTCATCAACTTGTTCGAAGGAGAGACAATTCCGCTTCTAAGCTGTAGGGCGACCGAAGACGAAAACTATTTAATGTTTCCTTAAAGCTTTCAAAGTCACAGTCAGTCTCCCAGCCCAGTACCTTAAGGAGGAGGACGAGGAGGAGGCTCGCGACATCTTGCAGAGCGCCTGGATGAGCTCGGCCGTGCAGTCGGGGTCCTTGGTGGCGGCGTGCAGCAGGGCTTTGCGGAAGGCATAGTGGTGTCTCTTCTGGCGCACAGCGGCCCTCTCCTGCCGGCACAGGTGCTTGTACTTGTCCTGCAGCAGCGCGCAGAGGCGGGCCAGCCGCACCCTCCGGGACCCCCCTGCCTCCTTCGGAGAGCTGGGAGACAGGGCAGGGTTACTAGAGTTCAACCAAAGCACAACCATACAGTGTTTAAACTGGGAGCATGACTAAAGAACATAGGTGTAAAAGAAAAAGTCCAATCAACCAGGCTTTTGCTCCCAAATTTTTAATTTCTTGACACCTTGAAATTGTAGGTGTCAGTTGGTTGATTAGTGAGTTGTTTGGATTAGAGATGGAACAGAAGGCTTTTCAAGAGCTTCATCCATTTTTCTTACAACCATTTTTTTATTAAGTGCTTGAATAAGTTGAACAAATCTGACCTCTAAACCTGAATGTGGAACCTGAACTCTGTTTCACAGCATCACTTTGATACACCTTTAACAGCTATGACATTTCCCCAACTTTTTCCACCTTGAAGGAAGCACATAGCACCCACCTGCCCGTTTCTGAGTAAGTAGTTTGCTTCAGTCTGCATAGCGGTGTGGAGCCTGCTACTTACTGGTCTTGCATGGGTCCTTCCTGTAATCTCCCGGAGAATCGGGAAGTTGAAATTGTCTGGAAGTCTTCGCAGTCATCATCTCCACTGTCTTCTGACCAGTCCAACCCTGTAGATCAAGGAGTATGTATTTACATAATCCGCTATAACACACATCATTTCCACATGACCTAAATGCACATACTCCCCCGACAGAAAAAAGTATCTAGTTTCTCTAACTTTACTTCTTCATATGACTTTCGGAAACTATTTTGGAATGTTCTGAATATCCATATTTAGTGCCAAAGTATTCATCATTACAATCTTGTATTGCATTTCATACAAGTGGCCAAATGCTGTTGGTTTAAAGTGCCGCTAACTACTGAAAATGCCTAAATGCCTTTCTGTTTGTAATTTGTCCATCGACACTGAGCCTAACTGTGGCAAGCCACAGCCCCAGAGGAATAGTGGTCACAAAAACCCAGGACACGGTAGGACACAGACTAACAATGCTGTTATTCAACTCATTCACTCTTCATTCACAGCAACTACCCAAGACAATAATTATCTGTAATTTCAGCCTCAGTCTTTACTAATGAGTGACAGCTCACCAATATGCCCTATCCAGACAACATTCTGCACTTCAAGTCAAATAGGCCCATCAGTAAACTAAACATTTGTGCACAGAAAATCCTAAAATACATGTTTAGGACATGTCATTAGTTATACGTGACTGAAGTGGCAATTTACAGCAGCTAATATTACATTACATTACACTTAGCTGATGCTCTTATCCAGAGCGACTTACAGATATTTACAGGGTTTCAGTTACAGTCCCTGGAGCAGTGTGGGTTTAGATGCCTTGCTCAAGGGCATCTCAACCATGGGTAGGGACGGGATTCGAACCTTCCAATTGCAAAACCAACTCCCTAACCACTATGCCACAGCTACCCACATCCCTTTTATTCAGCCATCACACTGTTGAATTCCCATAGCAATTGGCTACTAATAAAGCAGTGATGGCATGAAGAAGAGGTACGCCACCTGAGCAATCCACTAGTGAGTGACTAAGCTTACACCTCTCTGCTAGATGTACCACAGCGGAGTTAAATATTCAGTGCCACTGACACTGTTAGCCTGTGTGAAACAGAGTGGCTCTGGTAGCCAGAACAGGCTCGGCGCACCTAGGTGAGGGAAGAGATCTCCGTGCTCCGTGTGCCTCTGGGTGCACAGCTGCACCAGGTGCTTGAGCCGCTGCAGGCAGGCCGGGGGCGGCGAGAAGGAGGCAGTGCGCATGGCCACCAGGTGGCGCTGCACGGAGTCCAGCGTGCCAGACAATGTGGTGGTGGTGGGCGTGGCAGTGAGCGGGCCTTTCCTGCAGAGGGAGGGGCGGGACGACTGCGCCGCCGGGCTGGGGGCCGTACTGGGGGCCAGCCCGGGAGGCAGTGAAGGAGAAGGACCAGTGTGAGGCTGTGCTGGCTTGCATAATAGACCGTGCTGACTCTGAGCGCCCTGGCGGGAGAAGGGGGGCAGGCTGCCAGGGTGCTTGGGCAGCTGGAGGAGTCTGCTGTGCTGCTGGGGGTGGAGCTGGGGGCGCAGCGGGGAGGGAGGATGCGGGCCAGGGTGCCCCAAGGAGGGGCTAAAGTGCTCAGAGCGCGGCTGGAGGGCCTCAGCGTCCAGTGGCAGCGGCAACAACGCCGGCGTTGGTGGTGGAGGTGGTGGTAGTGGTGGCGGCAGGGGAGGCGGGGGAGGCAGTCTCTGACTGAGCACCAGGCGGCCCTGCTGCGGCTTCTTCCTGATGGACGAGCCCTTGCGCGGCGTGCCCTCCTCCGCCTCCGCGTCCTCCTCGTAGAAGGCGAAGGGATCCAGGTGCTCCCCGTCTGGCAGGGGCAGCAGGCGGGAGCAGGGGGGCGAGGGAGGCAAATCGTCCAGGCCATTGGAGGCCTTCAGCACCAGGGAGGGCACGGTGATGTTGAGGGCCACCGAGTCCAGGTGCGACCCGCGCCCGCGCATCTCCTCCAGCGCATCATGCTTCTTCTTGCGCTCCTTCTTGGGGATGAAACCCAGCACCTGCAGGTGGCTGTTACAGTATCTGCCACAGAAAACAGAAATTAATGCTTGGAGAGTGAGCAAGATCATATGCTTCTGTAAAACACCTGCATGTTACAACACACAAAATATGTACAGAAGAAAAAGTCTGCTCAAACAGGTTTATACTCCAAGTTTTTTTATTTTTTTACAGTGGCGTTTCAGGCTTGCTCACCCTTCCTCAGCAGAGTAAGCCCGAAACGTCACAGTAAAAAATAAAACACTTGGGAGCATAAACCTGGTTCAGCAGACTTTTTCTTTTGTACATATGTTGACTGTCCTTTAGTCCTACTCCCAGTATTTATTCAGGATGTGCATGCTTTGGTTGAACTCTTGAAAACAAACAAAATAACCTTGACTTTTGCCATATACTACTTTGTTTTACTTCATCTTGTTGAAATGCAGTATAAGGTCTCACCTGCGGTCCTCGGCTTTAGGGATGGGGTTGGTGCATCGCTGGCTGTTGTACTTTGCCACATATTCACATTGCTTGAAGGGAGCAGTCTTGTCCTCGAGAACGTGACGGATGCAAAAGGCATAGCCGTTGAGTCTGCGCTGCTTGCAGAGCTTGGGGCTGTATGAGCACAATGGCTTATTGTCCACCTCCGAGAAGTGTATGTGTTTGCCCTCATACATCACGTGACTCTTGTCCTTGAGAACATCAGCTGATTTGGGGGGTGGGGAGGATGGGTAGCAGAGAAAAGAAGTAAAATTATCATGATGGTAAGTTGGCTTGGCAACTTTGCAAGCTGTTGTCCTAGCTATGATGGAACACTTTCAGGACCACAGGCAAGACTGAGTTAATTTGAGAGCAAATGCTCAAAGGCTTGTCTTAGTGATGACTTCACTTACTGGAACTATGACTGACTGTTTCAAATGGAAACGATGACGATTAACATTTCTTGAAAATTTAACTTACATGATTTTCTGGCCTAAATCAATCATAACACCAACAGCAATATGTGTGTTTATCATTGTTTGAGAGGCCAGAGGTCAAAATGTTAGTGGTAGAGTAGCTGGAAGTCTTCTGTAAACGTGTGCTACATAATAAAGTGACAGTAGGATATACGAACAGAGCTGGTGTTCTGTGTCAGAGCTCTCACAAAAAAAAGTGCTCAGCTCTAGAGGTACACCCAAAGTTGGATTTCTGACATACTCAACTGACAAGGTAGTAGATCTACAATAACCTTGTGTGACACCAGAAAAAAACGAACAATGCGGGTTTTAGCCTAGGGGTGGGGCAGTAACCTACTTTTTTTCAAGTTTTCTTCTCTTTCAATTCACATTTTCCAAAACTACACACCACGGAAAAAAATAAGTCTGTAAAGCCATCGTGGTAATACCACCTGAAGAGGGGGCAAGCAAACGTTCTAAGCAAAGATTACGTGATCACACAGAAGAACTTCCACACTGCTAGGATCTAAGTTGGTGCCAAACGTTTCAGGGTAAACCAGAAAATAAACATGACATGCATAGATTGCAATCAGAAGGACTGACGAACTCTTAAGGATCTCTGGTGCTGGCGCATTCTTTCAACTAGCGAAATGGTAATAGATATTAACAAATAGCCATGGACTTAAACAGAGTTAATATTCCAGGAAAATGACGTTAGCTAGCTGTTGTACGTGTTCTTTATGGTTGACTGTCAGCTGCACATTAGAAAGTTGGTGCAACTAACAGCGCCTAAAATGACATTGCTATTTAATAATTTCGTTTCTTTCAAGCAATTTGGTTTGGCTAGCCAAGTCAATGAATTTCGACATAAAAAACCCATACACATAAAACCAAAACAAAAGTAGTTCCTGCTACCCATGTAAACTATCTCAAACCAAACAGCTAACGTTTACCCGTTTGAAACTCGTTAGCTAGTGAGACGATTAGCTAGCTAGCAATCGTAAAAACTGAGCTGGATTTGTCATCACCTGTCAAGTAATGGAATAGCTCGACGATACATCTCTTACTAGCTTACATAACAGTCAGCGCGGACTTTATGTACTACAGAAAAAACCAAGTAACTACAATATCACCTGGCTAGTTATAGTGTAATATATCAAACACGTTAGCCACCTAAAAGCTAAAAACAATGCTAACGATAAGGTGCTCTAGCCAGGAAATAGACACCTTCCTTTTCCATTGCATAGGACAGGTTACACGTCATTGGTGGTGTAACTGCAATAGTAAAACTTAAATGTTTTAAAGAGCTGTTTACGTCACGGCAAAACTAATTCAAAGTAATATGTAATGCAAACAAAGGCAAATGCAATGTTAGCAAGCTAGTTAGGTACAAGGGGCCTACCATAATAGGCCTCCAAAACAAAACATTGCTGAATACAACCAGCAGGGATGTGAAATCATCCAATTCTCACAATTATGATTAGCTAAAGCACAATGTAATGGGTCCTCAACGAATAGGAAGGTACAAAAATCGACCTGACTATGGAATATATACTCCTAAAGCAAAGCATAATAAATCAGCGCAAGGCTGGGGATTGGGCCTGACTTTTCTTGACGCTGCGGCCTCGAGTAATACCTTCCTGTCCTCCACGCTCTACCCAGGGATACGTCAGAAATTTGGCCCGTGGCTGCAAATCGGGGAGGCTTACCTTTAGTTGGTATAGGCTGAGTAGGGTATTCGCTTCGATTTGCCTGTAGAATTGCCTAACACGGTCGACTCGGCTATAGCTATCGGATTGGGGTCGATATTCTGTATGGTTTTGGTAATTGATCGTTTCCTATCAGTGAGCCATCTGAGTTAAAATTACTACATTTAAACGTTGTTTACCCACAGCACACATTAGCAGTTAAAAGCTGCTGTGGTATTAGTTCAGTCCACGGTAGAGTCTCCTCACAGCACCACTATCGGCACTGCGGGGACATGACAACAGTCTACTGCTCAACAACAACTTCATCTACCATGTTGGAAATTCAAGTCTGATACAGTGAGACCGACATGAGATGTTATTTAAAAACTAATAAAAATGTTTGGCCCATTGGTTATGGAGTTGTGCGGTCTGTGTTCAGTAGTTGAGGACAGCATGTGGCTCACTGGGGAAAGAAATGAAGCCCAATTATACCTTCAACCCTGACTATACAAAACCTGCTACCACCATGCAACTGTTAAAGGTTTCCCCCTGGCCATCAGCTGGGAGGTATGACAGGACAGCATTAGCACAGAATGAATACTTTGCAGGGACATTTGACAAGGAAATGTCAGTGACAAGTGCAGTCTTAGCTGTCACTGGAAAGGAAAGGAAAAAAATAGACACAAAGTATTCTACCATGAATACTTTTATAATATGATCATCTTTGTGAGAAAGCAAATATTAAAATAAATACATGTTTTAAATTGCCTATAGGCAAAAGGTGCTTTAAAAGATATCCTTACGTACCCTAAAATATATTTTATCTTACATTAACAAAAAATGTTTACATTTACACAAAATAAGTTATCATTATATTGAAAGTACACAAACTAGACTTAAAATATATTGAATTAGCTTTTTGCATTTTTGTAATGGAAATAAGTGGACCATATGTGATACACTTAGGGAATGCCACTGTGTTAAATTTGCAAGTTGATGAATTATACCCACTGCATATGTGATCATATTTGTTTTTATGTGTAGTGTAGTGTAAAATGCTTCTATACTGTAAGAACAAACTCAGGTGCCAAAAAACAAATGAACATCTTCTGGGTTCCTGCACCACTTGGGCTCCCTCTGCCATAGCCTTCACACACTTGGCCATAGTTTGGGAGGCTCTGCTGATGGAATCTAGGGGTGAAAAACAGATCTTAAGGCACTGCCATTCATTGATAGACAAAACATTACTAGACAAAAAAGAGCAGAATGTTAGGAGGAAAAGTATAACAAAACATACCTGTCATGTAGAAATCCCTGTAACAGTGGAACCAAGGGGTCTGTGAGCAGAGTGGCTCTATTCAGTGTTAACTGCTGCTCTCAATTGTTAATGCTTAGCTTAGGGTATATCAACAGGGCTAGGTCACACCTGCTAGCTGTTTGTGAGAGGTAAGAAAATACAAAGCACTGAAGTAAATCATTTAAAGGTGTCATTGCATTGTTTTTTCAATAATTTTGCAGTGGTATTAATTAGTATTAATGAATGCCCTGTGAGCTGGTTTTGGTTAAAAAAAATGCTTTACCGCTTCTGTTTCAGGCTCTTCTAGTTTGGTGAATGTGAATTTTGTAATCGCAGTAATCACAACTATGGCATGGCTTTTTCTAATTCACAAACTTACGTCACTTCGTTTTTCCACCTATTTTCTTTTATTAACTAATGGAGGCAATCGGGGTAAAAAAAAAACATTTTCATGTGCAGCATGCATATGCAACTAGGAGTGACTTATCATTTCCAAAAGAGCAAGTATTAAACAGCTTCTCTGGGAATGACACCTTTAGAAATCTCATTGAGGTTTCCTTTCATCAGGTACAGTGCTTCACCTCTGACATGTCTTGAATGATTCTCCAATCCTCCTTCACCATGCCAGGAGCTGTGACAGCCACGTGAGTCTGCTGTCAGTATGCTGTGCCCTTCTTTCTGTGTTCACATAGGTGCCACACTTCTCTATGTACGTGCCCCCTGGTAGTATCACATCTGACATAGTCGCTTCCACATCTCCATGGTGCCCTATTTCAGATGAACAGACAAGCATATTAGTAACATTTAAAGTGAAAGTCCAATTTTTATCATTGTGATTACATGGCACAGCACACACAACGAAATTCACCTCTGCATTTAACCCATCACATACACGTAAGCAGGAGGCAGCCATGACAACAGTGCCCGGGGAGCAGTGCGTGGGGACGGTACCATGCTCAGGGTACCTCATGGCACTACTGGCAACCTAGGATTCAAACCTGCAATCCTGCGGTCACAGGGCCGATACCTGAACCACTAGGCCACCACTGAGATATTACGCAACTTTGAGTACTTTTTCGCAACATCGCTCCCCCTAGTGTCTCCAAGTAAATGGACACTCATAAAAATGCACTGTTTTCCCTTCCCCTCACCCCGTGCATGTGTTTTCAACTACATTGATCAGAGTAACTACTAAATACTAAAGTAGTCATGTCCACCAAGTTAAGTAAAGTCAAAATTTCTTTAGAATTTAAAGTGATTCTGCTTCTCGCAAACTTTGTGAGTCTGAGGGTGCAGGGACGGACACACAGATATTGCAAGCGTGGTGTTCTGTCCAGACAGTGGGGGTGGTCGATAAAATCTTAATTTGCTTAGTAATGACTCATTTAAGCATCTACCAACTAATGAAGATGATTAACTAACTTGAAGAAGTTGCATATTGCTTCTTTAAGATTAAAGGCCATATAGTAGTAGCCTGGTAAACCACCCCCTCGTACTTCATTTCATTTCGTGCAGAGGGTCTGAAACAGAGACTGTCAGAAATGATTTGCTGGAGGTGTGGACTCTGCTGAAGTTTAAAAAAACTGCCTCTGCCTTTACCCAATCGCTAACGCCTGGTCGTCACGTATTCAATTAGCCTACCTACGCACTACAATTCAAATGTAGCACACAAGGTCAACGTCACAGCTAACGAACACACCTTCTGTTCGCTGATTGGATAGTACTTTCTGCGACTTGCCAAATGCTCCTCAAGAGATTCCGGTCCAGACCCTCTGCACGAAATGAAATGAAGTACGAGGGGCGGGTTTACCAGGCTAATATAGTAGGTGAAATTTAATAAAACAAAATCATCAAAAATCACTTGTATTATTCTCATTGTTATTTTTATTTAAAAAAAAGTTAGACATGTGAGCACTTACAATTCCTGTAGCTTGAGTCAAGGCATCTTCCCATGAAGTGGTAACAAGCTCTCCTGAAGTCGCTGTCTTTTTAAACCATCATATGCAAACCTGGAGTAAGATATAAGATAAACTAAGCTTTTGGCCAAAAGCACAAAGAAATCAATGACATGCTGTTGCTGTGGAAACAAACTGATGTTGATTTTTACCTCTGGCCTGACCAGAGGTCCAGTCTTCATTGATGTCCTCATGGAGTCGAAAAAGGACCGTCATGATGTCCCCTCCCCTAGTGCTTAGAACCATAGACATCCTATGCATGTATAGGATGTCTATGCTTAGAACAATGTAACTGCCAACAGCATCTAACACATCAGCGGATTCCATTTTCCTATAGTGAAAGGAAGTGTATCTTTTAATTGAGCCCTGCACTTCAACACACAACAACTTTAAATAACATCATAAAGCTATTAACCATATGTCTGCTTGTAAAATAATAACACAAATGGCATTAACAGATACCTTGTTTCCCAGGGGCGAACAGTGAAGACATATGGTTTTGACGTCAGTGCCCGTACTGGACAAATGTCAATGACATTACCAGAGAGCTCAGACATGAACATTTTCTCGACGTAGGTTCCATTCGCCATCACTTTGCTCCTTCCTGTAGTGTCCATTTCTTCTACACCAGCTGTTTCACTGGCTAGCTTGAAAAGTAATGTTTAATTTTGATCTGGCAATATCCATCCTTTTACAGCCAACAGCCTCTGAGACAGTCCTGATATAAATGATTTACTTTCATATACTATACTTAACGTAAGCTAGAACAATTAAGTATTTTGAAGGCAATATATAACCAGAAATATTTCAATAGAATGGAGATTGATGGTCCTTTCTGTACTGCACGCATCTATTGCATCGAATACAGTGCGTCATTATGGTCTTAATAAGTGGACCGATGTTCTTATCTTCCGTAGCTCTCTTCCTCTCTGTGAAGAAGCTTCTATCACTACCAAACATTATGGATTGATCCTGTAGCGTGCCGAAAGAAAGCAGATATCCTAAACATAATATGTAGCATAATAATGTCCTGATGGCTACAATAAAAGCAAATAATGCAGTCAGCTCAAGACAGAGTTTGATAACTACAATACAAAGGGCACATGGTATTGTTCTTGGAAACTTTGCAGACAGTGAAATCAGAACTATAGTACATTTGTTTAGCTGCTACGTCCAGTGCAAGTAAGAAGATGGGTGTGTGATTGAGAGTGCTTTTAATTCTCATGTTTACCTGCAAGTCACTCTCCTCCTTGGTCACAGATGGGTGGTTGGCCAACAGAAACTCCATCACACCCTCTCTGTTTATCCAAAATAGGAATGATCATTTAAATGGTGGTGGATATCTAACTGGTTAGATGATTCTTGATAAAGGTCCTCAGTACAACATTCAAAGTGCAGTATGCATTTTTGTTGTCAAATATGCAGTGGGCGTGAAAATTAAACAAATGAATTAATATATACGGTATGGAACACAGAACCAGACTGCATAAATATGTCACACTTTTGAAAAGTACTAAAGTTGGCATCTTCTAAGAGTTCAATCAGACTTTCTTCTGACAACTAAGACATACACTCCACACTTCTGAACAAATGGAATGGTAGTAATGGGCATTTGTTTTCTGCATGTGGCTTAGTTACAGGTGCTGCCTCACTGTGCTATACAAGATTAAGAAACATGACCATGTGGGTCCCAATAAACCACTGTTAGCTGAGGAATCTCAGTTTATTCAGGGAGTCCTAAATGTCCTTGTTTTTTTTTCATAGTTGGTGAGAATGGCACATGCTGCCACTGGCTGTAATACAAGATGCACTTTAAGCTTTATATCAGTAATATGAGTAAATGACAGCAAAAACAGAACAGGCAGAAACAGGCTCCGGATCTGTATGTTCTGTATTGTCTAGGAGCAGTATCATATTTGGGGTGAATTCTCAATTTTCATGAAACACATTCTGCAGTTACCAGCAACGGACAGGCGCTCATGATAGCAGAAGGGAGCTATCTGCATTTAGCTTTCTCACAAGCCTGATAAAATACATTTAATATTCGTGAGAAACCTTGCCTGCAAACACTGTAAAGAGATGAGATGGCAGTCGGGCTTATTAGTGGTATAAATTAACCATGTGTTGCCTGCAATAGGCTACTGTTGTTCCTGGTTCAACCATAATAGGTTTTCCATCAACAAACACCTCAATAAGGTTACTGACAGTGGCAGTCGCTGTGACAGCTGTGCGGACTGAAAGGTAATCATACAGATTGCATATTTAATGGCCAAACTCTAAACTCAAAAGTTTCTGTGTCTATAATCCTTACATTGGAAAGACTAAGTTTTGGGCACAGCTTGGCACTTATGCCCATTTCGGCCGTTTCAACTAATCCTACAGCTAATCCTTTGTTATAATACATGGGAACGTCTAGTTTAACAAAACCTTCATAGCTCGACAAAGCACCGACATGACTATAACAAATTGACTTCGCATTTATAGATCAGAGCTGAATCTAGCCTACTTACCATTGGTGACACTGGCCTGAGAGCGTGCGCTTTTCAATAGGCAAGCGTAGCATGACGCTGTAAAAATGTCAGTGCCAGTCAATAACAACAACGTCGCTAAATCTTTACATATAAAGTTTGTGTCTTTAAGTAGTCCTATGCTCTGTCACCTCGTTGTAGTCTTATATCAAGACGCACTGGTGACCACTCTTCCCGAGGACTGCGCAGGAATGCCTACTTGTACTATCACGACATAAATGTGCGTGCTGTTAATGTCGCAGTTTAGTGAGACAACACTTGAAACCGGAGGAACGCTTCCTGTCTTAACGTTGAATTAAAAAAGATTATATGCCTTGCAATAACCAACCCACGAGACGTGAAGCGCACCATTTAAGAATATAATCTACTTAAATTGTTGGTTTTGAGTACAACCCTCTGATTAAGGTGCACTGATAAACCGGATCCAGCGGATGTATGACGTAAGTTATCAGCTGAAGTGATGGTGGACAGAGTGGAGACATTCCTAAACACACTAAATGTTCCAAGTGATAACGTTTGGACCCTACGATGAGCACAACATCACAGGGTAGTGCAGTTGCAGGGGGCAAAATTTGTTTGTATGATAACACCTACCGTTGCGTTCTGCCTAATTAAATCTTAAATATTACTAGTTAATCTAGTAACATAACTTTTTCTATGGCTGATGATGGAGAAGTCAGTCCAATTAATTAAACAAATATATATATATATATATATATATATATATATATATATATATATATATATATATATATATATATATATATATATATATATATGCTGGACTGTGACAGTTCAGTTTTTATTATCAAGCCGAAAAACTCCTTGGCATATTTTACATGCCCAACAAATATGTGGTGATTAATTCATTAAATGTTGGCTGCATAGGATAGTCTGCATGATCATACATGTAAAACATCTGAGTCTAATTTTTTCCAACATCTGTTTATCGGCTGTTGAAAAATAACAGGAAATAACTGCCTGCTCATTCAGCATAACATTACATTGTTTTCAGACCCCATGGATCTAGTCTAGGATGAAGTTCTAGTCTAGGTTCTAGTGATCTGTGGGACAGCTCAACATGTTTTGACAGGGTAGATGGAGATGTATTTAAATACCAATGAGTTGTGTCAAATTAATTTTATATGAATTTTATTTTAATACATTTTAACATTAGAAAAAGGGTAACAGGAACAGAATTGTATACGCATACAAAACATATTTACATTCTTCAAGCAACTGTTTTCAGACACTTTGTGGAAACCATCCTGAGTTATTGGGCATTCTTATACAACCTCAGACTGCATCACACACACACACACACACACACACACACACACACAATAATATATTATTGCAGCTCACTGGAGTCATCAAACAGGCCTTTAAGTTGAGAGGATTACTAAACCATACAAACAAGCTCATATATAGCATGATATAGCTACAAAGCATGTTTCAGCCCAGGGTATACTAATACTTGGGTGCAGTTTAATTTCATCCAAAACTAGTGACATTAGACATTGTACCCTAATTTAAAAAGCTCACTACGACCTATTTCATAAGTTGGGTGTTAAAAAAACTAATTAAATACTATGAGTAAGATCCTGAGCATAAACATCTGCATCAGCTGTGGTCTAGTGGTTAGGGAGTTGGTCTTGGCATTTGAAAGTCGCAGGTTCGAAAACCACCCTACCCATGGCTGAAATGCCCTTGAGCAAGGCATCCAACCCCACACTGCTCCAGGGGCTGTAACTGAAACCCTGTAAATAACTGTAAGTTGCTCTGGATAAGAATGTCAGCTAAGTGTAATGTAAAAACAGCTCAGTGTTTCTTTACACTATTCGATACCATTACTTCATTCACAAGAGTCTTCCCTCATTGCCTGTCTGATGTTTACATCCAGGCCCATTATATTACCAGAACATAAACAAACAGCACACTAGGCTTTGTCTGGGAAAGCTATGTTTATTCACCAGCAGGCTATCAGGTGCAATGATACGATGGATAAGGTAGAAATTATAATAAAATGGTAAAAACATACATTCATAAGATTAACATTAACGTGAGAGTAAAATATATATTAGGATTGTTAATTACTTTAAGGTAACTAAAAAAGGGGTAAAATAGCTACATTTTGTATAACTGTGTGATGACAAATACAATATTGTATTCACAACAATCTGCATTCTGCTACAAAACCTCAACACAGTGATGTGATATGTGTGTGATATTTCAGCATTATACTGTGTAAGCACAACGGCCGATTTGTGTCTCTGTTGTCCTTTTATTGCCTAAATCTTGATTCCGATGAAGAGGATTTGGGGGCAATTAAATAAAACACTACTTCCGTTTCTTTCCTGCCTTCAAGATGGAGATGAGGCAAAGCTATTTTTCTGACTTACTCTGGTTTTCCCTCTAGAGCATTTGTGTTGTCATCAGACCTTGGCAGTCTTTGCAGTGTAAATACAGGCACACTAAGCCACAAAAAAGTAAATAAGAGTAAGAGAGACCAATGAAAACAAGCTCAAAGCCATGAGGAGCAGAAAAGTCTCCCATAACCGTCCTAACCATTCACTGTAAACCTCAAACACTCTGATTTCGTCTGAGAGCTTTCGAATCATACGACAGACGATGCCAGGGGCTCCTCAGGTTGGCAGTTGTTGCTGTTGGGTGGCAGGGAAGCAGACTTTGTCGCCGAGATGGACTGGCTGAGCTCTCGTAGGGAGTTCTTCGTGATGTCTAGGCAGGAGCGCTTCAGCAGGTCTCTGACCTTCTTACTGACGAGCACGTAGAGAACCGGGTTGACACAGCTGTTGAAGAACGCCAGGCTGGTGGCCAGTGGGAAGCCGGTCCTCAGCACGTTGTGCAGCACCAGAGAGGTGTGCATGGACAGCTCCATGAGGCTGAAGGTGTGGAAGGGCATCCAGCACAGGAAGAAGGCCAGGATGACCACGGACACGGTCTTGGAGAAGCGGGACACGTGGACGGCCCTGGACTGGCGGACTCGCATGGTGAGCAGGACGCCGCTGATGCAGATGGCGCTGAAAGGGAGGATGAAGCCGATCATCGTACGAAGGAGCACCATGGCGAAGTGCCTCACGGCGGCCTCCTCCGCTGTGTCGTGGAAGTTGTTGAAGCACACGACTCTGCCGTGGAAGTCCATGGTCTCACGGAATATCAGGGCCGGGCAGCTGAGCAGGGCCGACGCTATCCACACGCCCACACACAGCCACCTGGCCCGACTCGCGGTGCGATAGGTCTGACACCAGCTGAGGTGGGCCAGCGAGACGTAGCGGTCGATGCTGAGGACCATCAGGAAGAACACACTAGCGTACATGTTTATCATCGACACAAAAGAGTTCAGCTTGCACATGACCAGGCCGAAGTGCCAGTGGAAATCTCTCAGCACATAGTCAATGGAGAAGGGCAAGAACAGCACGAACACAAAGTCAGCCACCGCCAGGTTCAGGAGCCACAGACTGTTCACAGTGCGCTTGGTTTTGAAGCCTGTCACCCATATCACGATCCCGTTACCAGAGAGACCGAGTATGAAGGAAAGGCTGTAAATTACCACTGAAATGATGTGCAAGGTTTCTGTCTGTGTATAAACTCCCTTGGAGTCGTCAAAGTTGCCATATTCTAAATACTCATATGAGTAGTTTTCATAGTCCTTTTCATAATCTTGATCCATCATTGCACAGCGCATGCCAACTGTCTGACTTCTGTAACACAAAAATAATGTCAAAAATATGAGTTTGTAAATGAAATTCCTACAATTGTTCACACAATTTAGGATTGTCAACATCACTTAGGATACCAAATTGCAATTAGCAAACGTTTGATGACCATTATACATTGCTGAGGGCATACAAAGTTTTTTTTTTTTAAGAGATAAAGATGATTTTACCTGTAAAACTTGGTGACCTGGATTTCACCCTGTCAACAAACAGCAAGACATGATTTAATTTTGGTGAGCACCATGTAATAGGCTAGAACTTAAAGTTACTTTTTGTTTCCAATTAGAAATCAAAGGAACTCTCAGAAGGGTAGTTGCTTATTTAGGGTCCTTGTTGTCCTTAGTTATGGTTTACATTCCATATACATCCCATAGTCACTTTCCTGTGGGGCTCCCTTAGAAACAGATGTTGTAACATCTTACATCACTTGAAGCCTCTTGAACCAGCTCAGATAACACAAATATTACTCGGATCTGTTTGACAGAGTGAAACAAACTCTTCAAAAACCAAAAAGAAGGTATTAGATTAAATGTAAACTATTGTACAAGAAGGAACGATGAATAGGGTAATGCACACGAATAACTATCGGTCAACTTTTGGACAGCACCAACTGTTTTAAAAACTATCCCTTTCAGTCATTGGACAGCTAGAGGCTGCTATGGCACATCTATAGGGATAGAGGTTTGCCGTCATACGGCATTCCATGGAATACGGATGGGTTATTTTTCTACCTTGTTGTTCGCTTTTAAGTTGATAAATCAGCGTCCTTAAGTTTATAAAACAACACATTTTTCAAAGGCAGCTAGGCAATTGGTCAATGGCGATAAAATTCGCCTCTTACACTCCAACAAAGCGTTAAGTTTAGACTCGTCCGGCATTGTTTAAGCAGTCATGAGTGCGAAAGAACAGCTGACATGTAGGGTTTGCAAAAGAAATCGTGCAAACCATCGCACAAGCTAACCTACCTTTCAATCTGTATAATTGGTCAGTATTGTCATCCGAGAGGAAACTGAACCAGTCTTGCAGAGTCCCAACAGAAACAAATCGAGCGGTTATGAATAGGCTACCCTCTTTTTTGGGTTTAGTCGTCTTCAAATATCGTGGTTTCGTATTTATATAATGTTGCACCAAAAACCACCAGTGGATCACTGACTACTGTCGGCTGAGGTTAGAGTTCCCCCCTTTGACGTTCCCTGTCGGTTGTGGCGATTTTATCCTGTGTAATTCGATAGATTGACTGAGCGGGGCGTGTTCTTCTTGCGGCAAAGACAACACACACAAGTCCGCTATAAAAGCAGTAACAGGTTGTCCTTGGCACACAGACTTACGTATTGATTGGTATAAGTTCAGATTTGCAATTGCATTTATCTGTAACTTCTAACGGCTAGTTTGCTTACCCTGGTTATTCCAAATTCCTAACACATTCGTCATAGTTTAAATCCTGACCTGGACATCGTTCTTCAACAAACAGCATTGAAGTGGAACAGTCAAACAGTTTGTTGAGATATGCGATGCCTAACAGTTAGGGATAATCTTCGGTTGGAAATTTACAAAGGCCTACATTCTGTTCAAGGAAAATATGCTTTCCTTCTGTATCGCAAAAACCTTTGACAAGACAACCCGGATCATTACAATAAAGAAGTTATGAATAAAGGAAATTGCGAATAAAAAAAGCCTAGTTCACAGCGCAGTTCATAACAGAGCATTTGAAAACTGTAAAATGTCTTGGTATTAGAGAGGCTGCAGCCTACATGAAACGGCTTGCCTTTGCGGGATAACAGCACAAGCAGATTTTAATGTGTCAACACACAAATAAATATAGAGAGCTTTGTAAAGACATGTCTCCTCAGTGACATCATTTTTCATACTTGTACAATGATCGCCTTATTCAGACAGTTGAGACATGCCATGCTGTGCATAGGATAAGCAAAGAACAGTCTGCCCACATCAACAACAGGAGGAATGAGGACTGGTCCTTGGCCATTGCCTGTCTGATAGATAGAGCAGTTCCAGTCTGTGTTCTGGGTGGGGTTGTCAGATGCCATTGGGCCATGATCAAAACCAGCTGAGACTCACCACTGAGCTGTTTTGGGTATATTTGTCACTGTACTTCCAAAAATAATAGCTTGCTATCGATTACCGCAAAAAGCAAGTTTCGCAATAGCAGATTGCAATTGTATTGCAATGTGATGATGTACTAAGACAAGTGATTTCCTCAGGCTGTGTTCATAGGCATACCAACTCCTCAGTGTCCCTCTCTCCTCCAAAACAGAATGCACCCAACAGATGTGTTTTGTTGCAGCCTTTTGGCGAATGGTAAAGTGTTTGTCAGGACTGCACTGAGATCTGCTCATGTGTTCACCAAAGCAGCCTCCTCTGGTGTTGTAATGAAGCATGCCGTGATTGACCATCTTGTTTGCCAAGCCAGCACGGCCGTCCATCTCATTGTACAGACTTCAGCACCTCCATATTTTCTCTCCACACTTGGAAGAAACGCTTCTTGGTGTCAACTAAAATATGCATTTAATGACTATCTTGACTGCACAAGAGGACAAACATAAAATCCATTGTGACTGGGTAAAAAACATGGAGTAAAAAGCATGGGCTTTGTATTCAGTTATGATTCTGTGTGAAGTCTACCATCTATGAGATAGACTGCACAACTCAGAAAACATGAGCTGTCCTTTTCAGAGTGATACCATGTTTCAAGTTTTTCATAAGGGCGGCTCTGGGGTTTGCTATAACTCAGTTTATAATCATGTTTGTCATTATGTGGAATATATGCTTAGGTTGGCTCATAAGCAAATGTATCTCCTGTCTTGGGTAATAGATCTCTAACTGGACTAGCTTGGTAAACCAGCCCCTTGTACTATACACTGCAATGTAATACAATGGGCTGGTTTACCAGACTACAACTGGACTGCGTTAGGGGAAAAAAGACTGTAGGAATATATGCCCGACATACAGCACCTGTAAAAACGACACTGAAATGGACATCAGCAGGAAAAAGAAAAACAAGCAGGCAGGCCCAAGAACTCCTGGAGATGAATGGGAACATTTATAGAGAGTGTGTCTCTCACACGGCTGCTTTTGTGCCTGTATAAGGTCAAGGAGGATTGTGACATTTAGATAGTAATTTAAGTTTCTTTAAAGAGATTGGAATCAGGGATTTATTTTTCGTTCGTAGACTTAGATGTATTAAGAAACACCTTATAATAGTCCACCCAGTGACGTGTTTGAGATAATCCATTAACAGATTTGGTCTAATAGCTTGACCATTTGGGGCTACCCTTACTTAAAAGCCCACTTTATCACCCAATAGTTCACCATGCCCTGTCCCCAAATGTCTGCGTAGATTCTCATCCTGCCCCCAAATCTAGAACAACATTTCGAGAATATACTGTATGTAAAGGAAAGGAGTCGGGCTATACATAGGGTGGAAGATGAAATTGTTTTTCCCCAGCAGATCCAAACGATAACGTCAAAAAGACTATTATTTATTTACCACCTTCCTTTTTGTTCTGGTAAAATCATAGCATACCAGGAGGACTGGAAGACGCATGCAACTTAAAATATTGTTTTACATGTACACCTTAATCTATGATGTCACTGCTGCAAAATGTTCCAGTAGACATTCATCCAGAGAGCGAGTTAATTGTGTCGAACAGGAAAAAAACAGATCCAATTGAAGCCCATGTTTTATTAACTTCACCGACTTCTGAAACATTTGACATGTAGAAAAAAGGTGTGTGTCGAGCACGCGATTTTTCCCGGTTCTCATAGGGCGGCTGCAATGTTAGGGAGACAATCGGCACTTGTGCGCATGCAACATCAGGAGGAGCTAACACGGCGACTTCGCGTGGATAGCCACCGCCTTCTGCTTGTCCCCGCCCGCCGACCAGTGCTGCAGGACACATCCCTGCCCCTAAGGATATGAGGAATTTCCCCTAAACATAACAATGGGCCGCAAGCGATTTATTGCTTTGACGTGTTAACATAACGCTTTTTAAAACATCAACTATGAATCATGCATTTGATATTTCTCGCAAATCTGCTTGTGAGCATCCTTGTTTCCCGACTCCATCCATCAGTGGCATCAGCGTCGGTTGGTACGTACAGAATGTTATTGAATGCATGAGTTTTCACTTTTTGCAAACTACCTGGCATGCAGTCTAGAAGTGTTAACATCTTTGGCATCTTGTCTATGGCGTGTCGTTTCTGCGGTTTGGGACAATGTGTCTTAGGCACCTTGATGCATTAGATTAGTACGGACAGTTTAACAGCCCATGAAGTGACATAAGTGTTTGCCTGCATCCTTCCTTACCGGCATCTTTTGTTCAGAATAATAAATAAGATGTGCTTGACGTGGAACTGTAAAGACGTTTATGCACCAGTGTATCTGCACAGTCTGCAGTGTTAGGAAATGTTAATTGCTTTAAAAACGACGGTTATATGTATTTAACTGTAAAAAAATTGTTCAATGTCATTCAGGTATATGCTTGAAATAGGCACCCTGATCTGGTCAGATTCAGAAGTAGAATTTCTGTTATGTATTAGGTCACTCTGACATTTGGCATAAAGCCTATGATAATCAGTGAAGTGTGTGTCATGTCACAGAATGTCCCAATTCACATCATGCTTGGCGTGACACTCCTCCATAGCACAACTATAACCTCAATCTTTTTTTGTTAAAGCAAAAAAAAAAAATGCCGTAGTCTCACAGCGGGCTGTCTGTCCTGCTCCTTCCTCAGGAGTTGAGAATGAGGTTGCCAGGGACGCAGTGTCATTGTTGCTGGAGCAGGAGGCGGCTGCAGCAGCAGCGGGATTCTGGGAGAACAGAACGCACGCCGCAGCCGAGCATGTGACCACCTACCCCTCCCGCCTCATCTACTACCTGAACGAGGACTCGGAAAGCACCTACCATGACCTGGACACTCGCGCTAAGAACCAAGTCAGCGAGAGTCCGGTAAGGCCAGTGAATTATAGGTTTCTAGGTTTAGGGTTGTATTGTAGTGTCTGGAAATGGACTTATTGATAGGTGTAACCTAAACCTACTGTCTGTTATGTGCAAAGTCTGGTAAGGCCAGTGAACTATAGGTTTCTAGGTTTAGGATTGTGTTGTAGTGTCTGGAAAGGACTTATTGATAGGTGTAACCTAAACCTACTGATTGTTATGTGCAGAGTCTGGTAAGGCCAGTAAACTATAGGTTTCTAGGGTTATGATTGTGTTGTAGTGTATGGAAAGGACTTATTAGTATAATAACCTAAACCCACTGACTGTTATGGGCAGTCTGTGTCTTAAATAAGTCTGAATATTAGAGCCAGACTTTCGTGTAAAGCCCATGTTTGTGTCCTTCGAAGGAGTCGCAGAACCTTAGAATGCGTCTGGTCTGTAGTTAACTGCCGAAATGTTCCATACCAACCTTGTGCTCCTTGTGCCCGTGTAGGTCGTCCACCTTGCTGAAGCCAGTTTTCAGTTAGAGGCCTTCGGTTCCAGATTTGTACTGGACCTATCCTTAAACAAGTAAGTGTTTTTATTTTTTTGCCGGTCCTGACAAGCTTGATGTGCGGTCAGCATCGATGTGGTGCTGCCACTGATACTGTTTTATGACCCTCTCAGGACCCTCTGACTGGGTGGTCTGCTCGGTCTCCACACCTCTTTCCTCTTTACCAGTGTCAAACAGTGTGAGGTGCTGGTGCAATGCATTGTGGTGAGTGTGGGCATCACACAGATCTTACTAACAGACCAGCATGTCGTGCCTTGAACTGAAGTACCAGCACAATCTTAGGGCATTTTGAATGCAGGATTTACATATGAATTATTCATTCAGCTGAGTTGCTGTGGAGGCCTTTTGATTAGTGAAAACTTTAATTACTAATTCAATTCTATTTGTTTTAATTAGTTCCATTAGTTTTCCACAAGCCTCTCGCGTCGCGTATGTCTTGGACCCATACAAGCAGTCTGCATAGGTGCTGTCAACGACTGTGTGAAGGTGCCAGTGTAGTAACTCCTCCCAGATCTATAAGGGCTGTTCAGCAGTGAAGAGTGCTGTGATGCCAACTTTGCCTCCACATGGCACAACTGCCGTAATCCTTTGCAGTCTGCTCGAATGCTGCAGTTGGCATGACGATAATTTATGATGATGATGATAATGACATAGTCATGGTTTCATACATAAGGAAAATTAATGTTCCACAGTCCCTAATGGCTATGGAAATATGTCAGCTGACTTTCTCTTTATGGAAAATATGCTGGCCGGCTGTTTTATGGTGTTAACAGGAAGCCCACAAGACCCGCATGGCTGTACCCAAAGGAGCACATTCCCATCCACACATGCCTGTCTAAGCCAAAACCTCTGCAGATGTGAAAGTGAAGGGAGGGAGGGAGTCTGTCAGATGTGTATTTCAGGCATGTTTCCAGCGTGGGAAAAAAATGCCTACTTTGGCAGTGATCTAACCTTCTGCTCAGTGCTGGAGTTTTGCATCTTTCTGCTAATATGACTGTGCAACTTCGCCTGTTCTGCACCTCCTGTCCTCCCTTAACCTCTTGTTGTTTTTGTGTTTGTGATGGAGCAAATGGTTACAAAACTGTGCTGGTTTCCTCACTCTGATCAGATGTCTGCTGGAGACAGTAGTGGCTGGAGGCTGTTAGGAGCTGCTGTATATATGTATGTATGTATGTGTGTGTGGGTGTGTTGTACTTGTTTCTATGCGACTGATGCTCTCCTCTCTCTACGTGTTTTTTGGCTGGCTTGTGTGAACGGGATGGAGGTGAAGCTGCGACAGTGCAGATCTAAATATAGATAGGTCTGCATCCCAGCCTCAGCTTAGCGGTGGGCACAACTTAAAGCACTGCTCCGTGCCTCTCCAACAGCACCTGGAAAGAGCCTACCCACTCCAGCCCTGCACTCTAACCTTCTGAATATTGCATGAGCTTCTCTTACAATTACAGCGTCAACGCATTCTGTTTCATTATATCCATTTTTATTGGTCAGCGGCTATTGTAGCTCTATTATTTTACGGTCACCCAGGGGGGGGGGCTGTGGATTTCCTCTGGCTTTAAGTTTGGTGTGTGTGTGTGTGTTTTTTTTCTCCATTATATAACTTACACTTTGCGTGTTAAACGACATGCAATTAGCGGTCCTAACAGTTTTACTGGCATGTTTTAGGGATGTTGAAAAAGCAGGGAAGGTGTGTTGTAATGGGCAGGTTTCGGGCAGCTGTGCACTTTATTTGCCTTTGTTGGAGTGTCTCTGCTGCATTTGGGCAGCCAGCCCCTCTCCTCTTGTTCCTGCTCGAGGGGCAATACTCGTATTCGCCGCCCCCCTACACCCCCACACCCCCCACCTCACTGTCACTCTGCACCGCTGTCTGTTCTCCCTCTACCCCCCCCCCTGCAGACAAGCCTCCCATCCACGCCGGGAAGTTCATGAGGACTCGCACGCATCGTGCTCCGTTCCAACAGATTTTACTATAATGCAGCATTTCCCCTGTCCCCTGTTACCCACCCATCCCACAACCCACCCCCACAGCACACACCCACACACACACACACACACACACACACACCACCCCTTTTACTCGTTCACACACAACACACACTCACGCTCACACTCTCTCGGAGAGTGCTGTGGTACTCTGTCTCTCCCCCACCCACCCCCACCCGCCCCCTCCCCGCCTCTATTTCTGCTTCTAAAAATAGCCTCCCACTCAGAAGTCTCTCAGACACACTGCACTGCTGCCTCTCCGTGCACTCCGCTGCATTCATCTCCTCCGTTCAGCATCACAGTCAGCCCCCCCCCCCTTCCTTTAATCCACCGGCTACTACAAAGCCCCCTCACAGAAAACAGCCCTTTACCGTACCCCACTGCAGCATGCAGGGCAGGGCTTTACGGCAGAGGCTGCCTAGCAAAGGTCATACCACGGTGGCCCGGGACAGCCTGCTCAGTTGTACTGTGTGTGTTTCGTGTTTCGAGAGCCAGGAATATGAGTGAGTGAGAAAGTGTGTGAGCGAACAAACGAGCTTGTGTATGTGTGTCTGTGTGTCTGTGTGTGTGTGCATGCATGTGTGTCTGTGTGTGTGTGTGTCCGTGTGTGTGTGTGTGCGTGTGTAGTGTGTGTATGTGTGTGTGTGTTTGTGTGTGTGTGTGTGTGCGTGCATGTGTGTCTGTGTGCATACATGTGT